>VMDR010002008.1:0-103505 GCA_007922815.1 Macrotus californicus | reverse complement strand
CCCTCAGAGACAAGCCACGAGGGTAAAAGGTTCAGGAGTCTTGAATAATAAGCATTCGAGATTGGGTTCTTTAAAGAGGAAGAAAAAATGCTCTGGGAACCTGAATGCTTTGTATGACATATATCTAATTTCTTATGAAATTTACCTATTTCCATGTTTTCCTTTAGAGTTAGATTTCTTTCCGTAGCTGACTTTCTACCAAAGAGAAGAAAATGGAAATGGCTTTTCTGACTAAGTCCCATGAGAACGCTTGATGACACTGGAAAAACTTTCCCTCATTCATCCAGGCACTGCTCACTTGGAGGATATGTCTCCTCATCTTCAGAAGAGAGAAAAATGCCAAATTCCTCTGAAGTCCTGAGATGAGACCTGATGTATCAAGAGAAATGGTGATATCAGTGAAACATGGGGTCTTCCAACAGTATGGGTCTGAATCCATCCATCCATTCGTCCATCCATCCATCTGGACCTCCAATCAGAATATTTGTATAGAAACAATTATGCACTATGTACAGTAACAGATGCTGCAGGGAAGGGAATAAGATACAATCCCTGCCCTTGAGAACCTTATGGGCAAATAAGAGAAACATGTAGAGAGCTAATAACAGTGCCAGTTAGAGAAAGTGCTGGTGTTTATCATCTATATGTGAAATGCTGAAGAGGAGGTAATGTAAGATGGTAAGTCATTTCCCCTGCCTTAAAGTGACTGATAATCTCACTGGGGAAAGGGGGTAAACCTGAGAAACAGTTACCCAAGAAATCCCAGCGATATTCCCATGAGTGACCTTGAACTTGGGTTTTGAGGAGAGCAAATTAAGAGAAGTGCCTTCCCTGGCTCAGAGATGTGCTTTGCTCCAGGTCCTCTGTGGCAGCAATGATGTGTCTCTGAGAAAACGTGCATCTCCTCTGTGTGTGGGCGAGTCTGCTGACACATGTTGTTACAAGCTGTTTTCATCGGCTTCTCACCTGCTCAACTGAAATTCCCAGGCCTCGTGAGACCCATTCCTTAACCAGGGTAGAGCTTTGTTCCAAGCAGCACTGACAAGTCTGGCATGTAAAGCAATAACAACAGCAGGTGGATGGCCAGACCGTCCCAGGAGCCCACTTTCTAGACCATCTCTGTCCAACAGAACTTCCTACAATGACGGAAATGTGCTACCTAATCCTGGATTCATGACCCCAGGCAGGTAGTGAGTACTTATAATATGACTGGTGGGAATGAAGAGTGGAATTCTTAATTTAATTTAGTTTCAATTTAAGTGAATTTAATTCAAATACCTTAATTTTAATGAATTCAAATTTAAACTGTGGCTACTGCATTGGACAGCAGAGCTCTAGATAATGAAGCTGAAGGGCATGGTGAGGTAGAGTTTTTCCTGAACTACAGGTGCCCTGATCGTTCACAGAATCACTTAGCTACCCAAGTGGGTAAAATGACCATGGTTTTCAACAGCCAGATGCCTACGTCACAGAGTTCACCTCCTCATCTGCTCTCAACCCTGCACCTAACTGCAGTGTAGCGATTTCCAACAATGTTGTGCTCCGGAGGAACAAAGGACTCAGAAGGCCGCCTAACCCAAATTCTGTTAGCCTGAATTTCCATCCCCCGTTCCCAACCATTGCCATTTTGTGATTTTTCATCAGAATGAATGGAAAAGTCAGGACACTACCAAAAGCACCTCAGTAAAGCCTGGGATAGGGCTAAAAATCAGAATTATTAAAAATATGCCTAGGCGATTCTCTTGCGCTGCCAGGGTTAGAAGCCACTTTGCCTAGAAACAGAAACGCAGTAGAGAACCCTGTGTAATGGGAGCATTCACTCACACAACAAGCATTTATTGAGCATATGATTTGAATGGGGCATTAGTACAACTTAGGGAAATAGCAATGGACAAGACAGACAAGAATGCTGTCATATGGTCCAGTATGGGGAGACAAAAATAAAACATAAACGATGAAAAAGATCATTTCAAGTAGAGAGCATTAATTGACATGTAGGTAAACAGTGTGACGAAATGGAGAATGACTGGCTGTAGGAGCTGCTTTAAACTACGTGGTCAGAGAAGCGCTCTCATAAAAGGTGCTGCTAAAGCAGAGACTTGAATGGTGCTGAGTTAATTACGCCGAGGTCAGACAGAAGAAATAGCATGTGCAAAGACCCCGAGTCAGAAATAAGCCAGGGCTTCCTGAGGGCTAGAAAGAATATCAGTGTAACAGTGTCGTGAACAAACTGAGAACGGAGGCAAGGGAGACAAGGGTCAGAACACGTAGGGCCTTATATACATGGCAAGTGGCTTAAATTTTATTCAGTAATGTCATTAGAAGACATCAGCAAGACATTGAGGTTTACGATATCTATTAGCCATCCACACAGAGATGTCATAGGAGCACTTGTACATGTGGATCTGAACCTTTGGGAAAAGTTAAGGACTGGACAGACAGGTTTGAGAGACTTGAGGGTATGGTGATAGGAGCCTGAAAGAGATCACAGTAGTCCCCCCTTGGTTGCTGTTTTGCTTTCTGCAGTTTCAATGATCTGAGCTTAACATGGTCAAAAAATACCAAATAAAAAAAATCCAGAAGTAAACGAAGCATATGTTTTAAATCGCATGTCATTTTGTGGAGAGTAATGAAATCTTGGGCTGTCCAGCTCTGTTGAGCTCTGTCCCACCAACGATGTGACTTATCCCTTTGTCCAGCATCTTCACACTGTATATGCTCCCTGACAGTCACTTAGTAGCTGTCCTGGTTATAAGATATTTTGAGAGATAGATCGATATAGTGAGAAAGTCCACATTCATATAACACTGATTATAGTATATTGTTATAATTGTTCTATATTATTATTAGTTATTGCTGCTAATGTTATGGTGCCTAATTTATAAATGAAACTTTACCATAGTTATGTATGCACAGGAAAAAATAATACTGGTATATACTGTGTTTGGTACTAACCATGGTTTCAGTGGATGCTGTGGGTAAGGGGGAGACTACTGTACCTGGACAGGGAATGGAGAAGAGAAAGGGGAAAATGAGAAAGGAGAGGAACAAAGGGAAATGATGGGAAGGGAGAGAAAGAGAAGGAATGGGAAGAGAAAGGAAGGGAAAGAAAGAAGGGAAGGCAAGAGAAGAGATCTGAAGATTCAATCCTGGGGACTCTGAAGATCCTCAGGCAGAAGAGACTGGCAAAAACAATCATGTGGTAGGAGGAAAACCAAGGAAATGTGGGATCACGGGACCCTAGAGAAGAAAAAGTTTCAGGAAGGAGGGAGGGGTCAATTTTAACAATAGCTTCGGGGTTGTTTTGCAAAATGGAGCAGAGAACTGACCTCTGGAATCAGTGGAGGTCAGTGGCTCCACTCTAATACAATTGGGAACAAGGCAGCTTGTTGGGAGAAAATAGTAAATGAGAAAATAGACAGCGATAACTTCCGTGAAGTTTTACTACAAAGAGAAGCAGAGAGATGTACCATGCTTAAACGGGAGTCTAAGGTCAAGGGAAAGTTTTTGTTTTGTTTTTGTTTTTAAGATGAGCTCTGTCAATTCAGATTTATATGTCAGTGGGGATGTTACTGGAGTTAAAAAAGGCTTTGATAGTGCAGAACGATGAGCAAGTCTCAGGACCAAATGAAGAATCTCTCCATGGTCACCTGTAAAATCCTTGCAGACTACCATGTCTCCGAGTCATACAACTACTTCTATGGATGCTCTTGAGTTTCACGTATGAGAATAAAGGCTTTTAATTGGATTGGACAATGGGAATGTGGCCACTAACAGCTTGCCTTCATGGTCTTTTAACAACTTTTGGGTCATGATATCATCAGTTGGCATAAGTCTTACCACCCAGTGAGACATCCCTGAAGGAGTGGGAGGCACTGGCTGCGTGACTCACCTAGCTTGGTGCTCCCAGACACCGGTGAGAGCCAAACTTAGTGCAGTCCTCCTGGATTTCCGTCTGCTACTACAACCTAGTGCCAATTTCCCCACTCAAGAGAACGCAGACAAGGCTGGGAAGTAGAATCATTGGCTGACTTAGCTGAGGTTGGCTTTCTTTTACCTTCATCCCCTGTTACCCTTCCCAATTCTTCCCTTTCAGGCAGTAGACACTAAAGAGGTATCAGAAACTTGGTGTAGGAAGCCTGGTTTCTTTCTCAGTCTCCTCCTTTCTCCTGAATTGCTCTGGTGTAAGAGGTCAAGAGCAGATGTAAGGTGAAAATGGAGCCAGACACACTCTACAAATCCATGTGGATGTGTTGCTGTGGATCCAGGCCTCTGAGATGGTTTTTCTCAAAGGGATAAACCATTTCTACTCTCCCCTCAGACCCCCAAAACACAGGAGTTTTCAACATGTGTCACCAAAGCCCTGGTAATGTTCATGATGGAGCAAACTGCTACCCTCCAGATGAAGGACAGACTGGCCGTAAGCTAGTGACCCAAGTTCACCTGTAGAGTTGTTTTCTAAGAAACAACACATGTTACTGTCTGATTGAAGAGCAGAGGGCTGCTTTCTAAATGGAAACAACTGCCTCAGGTTTGCCAACAAAGCCAGCGGTGATCCCTGCTGCTGAATGCACACTCCCGTACTGGGATGCCCAGACTGAGGAAGGAGTGCCTTGATACTGGTCTCAAATAACTGATAGGGCCACAATGCTCACAGCGATTTGTGGTTACATTGGAGTTTATCTACTCAACACAGAGCACTTTGGCGATCACCGTTACCCTAGGAAGCCATTCGGCAAACACTAAAAAGCACAGCTGTGTGGTGCCCTGCAGGGTAACTGCCTTCTCTTTGGCTTCACATGAGCTTGTATTTGAATGAGAAAGCTCCAGTGGCCACTGGGGGACAATAGAAAGATAGAGCAGACATCACCATATAGGCATTAAATAACTTACATCTCCAGGAAATGCCATGGAGGCTAGAAGTCAGAGAAACAGCCTTGTGCTAGAAGGTTCTGCACTGAAATCGTGCTGGGTTTTTGTTTTTTTATATTCTTGAGGGACCTGGCAAAAGGCATTACTATGGAATTGTAGAGCAGTGGAGCAGTTGATATAATCATTTATGAGCAATATCAATTGAAATAGTGATTTGTCCATGGTTTGTGACTAATAATAGAACAATTATATTGCACCCATCTTGCAAATAGTTATGAGTGGGAAAGAGCCAGACAAGGGCAAAACATTGAGATCAAAATGAACAAAATGACAGAAGCAGAGGCTCTGGAAGAGTGCTTCTCAAGTTGTCATCAAAGTGGAGTCTCACCTATCCTCCAGCTGAGAATGTAACTTCTGTAACAGCAAAACCTCATTATTGTGGTTGACCAGAACACCAGGAAAAGACATCAGAGTGAAGTAAGGTAAAGTCACATTCTTGTTCCAGGGCAAAAATCTAAGGGGATGCATAATGTATCCTCAGCACAGGAAACAGGGTTAATATGTGCCACAGGGACTTGTTTAGCTAACGCAATCAGCTACCATTGAATTTCTAAAGAACTCTGCTTTAAACAGACTTTGTGTATGGGTGGGGCAGAGGAGATGTGAAAGAAATTGTGAAGCTGGTCTTTAGCAGCTGCCCTCCCCTTTGCCTTATCCGTCCTGTGATTAAGACCCTTCATAGGCTCTCATACCTTCATTGAGGCAGAGAGGCCCTTTGAAAAGCAAGAGTAGCTTTGGATTTGGAGGCAGAATGATCACTAGGGCTTGAGACCCAGCACCATTGACTGGTTGCGTGACCTTGAGCAGGTTATTTCATCTCTGTAGGTTCAAGTTTCCTCATTTGTGAAGTGGGAATTTGAATACCTACTTTGTAGGGTTGCCACAAGAATTTAATAATCAAATATGTGTAAATGTTTGTAAGTTCCTGGTGTAAAGTGGGCACTCAATATATGTTAGCTATTACAAGTTATATTTGATAAATCAAGAGCCACTAGACAATTACTGGATTTCTGAGCAGATCTCCCAAAGGTGCTTATGTATTAGAAATAGGAGCTTTGGAGAGCCAACGCTTAACCTGAAGAAATGATTATCCAGTCCTGACTTTCCAACCCCTGTGCCCGCTGGGGAGACCTCCGAGACAAGGACCCTCAAACAATGACAAAGCTTTTCCCACTTGGACATAAGGTTACCCTCAGCTCTAAATTCCTGGGTGTGCTTAGCATGGCTGTTGGGGAAACCCCATCTTGTCCAGCTAGGAACCCAGAAACTGGAGTCTCTCTGTGTCACTCAGAGCCACAGAGAGAGGCTCTAGATTCCCCTGGAAGCCCCTCTCACTGTGAGTAAGGGGCCCCCTCCAGCCATCAGGGCCTCAGTCAGATGTTTGCACTCAGCAGGCTGCTCCTTATGGCCACACCCAAGTGGTTCTTCCTTGGTTCCTTTGCACGCAAAGGGCAATGTGTACCTCCCAGGACACACGTCAGGGAAAAATATAACTAATTAATGTAATTTGACTTTGCTTGGTCCTTGGTACTTTTATTTTTACAAGTGCTTCTTAAGTGGCTTTTTAAAAAGCTGAGATTAATGACTTGCAAATGTAGCATTTTCACAAATCCTTATGAGCAAGTTTGAGGGGATAAAAAGGTAGGTCATAAATTATACTCTGGTGTATTAGTTTCCCAGGGCTGCCATAGCAAATCACTGCCAACTTGGAGGCTTAAAACAACAGAAATTTATTCTCTCACAGCTCTGGAGGCCAGAAGTCTGAAATCAAGGTGTCAGCAGGGCTGTGCTCCCATGAAGGCCGTAGGGGACACTCCTTCATTGACTCTAGTTACTTCAGCTTTTGGTGGCTCCTGATGCTCCTTGGTTCATGACAACATAACTCTAATTCCTGTTTCCATCTTCACATGGACTTCTCTCTGTGCCCTTATCTCCAAATCTCCCACCCTTTCCCTTATGAAGATATCAATCATTGGATTTAGGGCCCTCCCTGAATCTGGGATGAGCACATCCCAAGATTCATCTGCAAAATCCCTATTTCCAAATAAGGTGACATTCTGAGGTACCAAGTGGACACAAATTTGGGGGGGGGGGCACGATTCAACCCATCACATCAGAGAACATACAATTTAGTAAGATGTAAGACAAAGAACCTATTAGCTAGAATACAAGGTAGAACCTAAGTGTCACGAGAGACTGAAGATGAGTTAGTGGGAATACAGAGGAGGCACTGTTCTGATCCGGCAGACCTGACCTGGAGGAAGCAGGTAGATAAGGTAATTTGAGAGGTTGGCCTTGGAGGATGAGAGACAGTTTGTAAGGTAGGGTGTCGCGGTCCCATCCAGCAGGACTGCGTGTTGTTGTGGAAGGCTTGTCCTATATCCCCGGACAAGTGACGAACAAATTCACACGGACTAAAGGAATCCGGTGGAGAAAAGGGACACGTGTCTGATCTCTCAAAGAGAAAAAAGCCCCCACTCCTGCCTCAACAGGCTTTTATTGATATTCTAGATACATTATATTTAGGGTGATTCTCATTAACTATGCACAGGTTCACTTTAGGTGTTTACCATAATAAAAGAAAGTCACCAGTATCTTCAAAGAGAGAGGTCATCTACAAATGTAAAGGAGAGAAGGCTGGGCTATTTACATTCCTGCTTGGGAAGTCTAGCACAAGTCACAGTAAACATCTGCTGTCTCCATCCCAGATGAGGGAGTTTTTGCAAGAGCAAGTTTCAAAGCGGCCTAGGTATAATGCAGGCCCGATTACCCATGGGAAACCTATCCACTAATACAATTTGCACACCGCACGCAATCCAGGCTGCGTTCAGACCGGAGCTGAGTCACAGACTGTATTACGCATGAACAGGTTCCCCACAGTAGGGCATTTTTTTGTGGGGTTGTGACCTGAATATAAAAACAGAGAAAACAGGGTTTGTTTAGGAACATGGAATTCTGCTTACTGTGTTATTTTGAAGGATAATCTTTGGCCACTTTATATGTGACCATGAACCTTGGTTACAGTTGTCTACACAGTGCTATGCACATATCAAAGAGCCAATTGATATTTGTTGACTGACAACATGGGAAAGTTTAATTCCACCTCTCTAATTCACATTCTTTAATTGCTAAGCTAACCTTTGTGGTCACACACATTATCCTTCACCAAAAGGCACTAATAATATAATCAATGTAATGACAATAATATTAATTCAAATAAACAGTAATTAATGTTGAGTCTAGAAGGGTAATATGGCCCTAATTACTAAACTGGCTAATTTTTTTCCCTATTCCTGGAACAAATTCCTACTTCATTGTCTTTCTTTCACACAACAAATTGAGGGTTTACAATACAATCATTTTACTGATTAGAAAAATCAGTAATGAACAGCATAGAATGACCCCTGCCCTGCCCTGTTCACAGATGAACATATAACCCAAATGCCACCTGCCAGTAACCACAACATGAGGTGACATTGCCTTTCAGCACCCAAATTATGATGGTTCTGGCTTCCTAGCTGCCAACTTACCAAGGGTGTCCTTCAACAAACATGAGCAGTCACAGGCTGCCCATGGCGGTTTGTGAACAGGTTCTCCTAGCTCTTTGCTGACTGCCCACTCGGGCGGTCAGAGAGGCAGGCCAGCACTCTTAGCCTGACTCCTAAGTGCTGCTCCTAGACTGTCCTGCCTGCAGAAGAGGAGACTGGGGCCATGTCAGCCCTGCCTAGGTCACCCTGGCTTCCTGCAAAGATTGCCCTCTGCTGCCAGGGCTCCACTCACCCAGGTATGGTCTAGTCTCTGTTCAGCATCTGAGGTCCCTGTAGCATGAAGATTCTGCCCAGCTACTTGGTTGGTTGAGTTCTGTGTCTTCTGCTTGTGCTTGGCCTCCTCTGGGCACAGTGGTTGTTGACCAGCTCAGGCCTGCCAGGTGTTATCCACAAAATGGCATTAGGTTGATCAATATATCAGAATCTTGGAGAATCACAGAATGCTTTACTGTTCTAGAATGCAAGGGATCTTGTTAACCACTTGCTCCTACCTCCTCATTTCACAGAGGAAAAGCTTTTTTTCCAAGGCTTAACTTTAATTTTTTTGACACCTAATTCTATTATCCATTTGTTGTATTAGTGTCCTAGGACTACCATGACAAAGAACCACAAACCAAGTAGCTTCAATAACAGAAATGTATGGTCTCACAGTTCTAGAGACTAGAAGCCTGAGATGAAGGCATTGGCTGGGTTCGTTCCTCCTGGGGTTGTAAGGGGGAATTTGTTCTTTGCCTCTTCCCCAGCTTCTGGTGTTTGGCTGGCAATCATTGGTGTTCTTTGGCTGGTAGATGATGCATTATCTTAAGGTCTGCCTTCATCTTCACATGGCATTCTCCCTATATGTGGGTGTGGGTGTGTCCAAATTTGCCCTTTGTAGAAGAATATCGATCATATTAGATTGGGGGTCCACTGTACTCCAGTTGACCTCATCTTAACTAATTATATCTGTAACGACCCTATTTCCAAACAAGATCACATTCTCAGTGTTGATGTTAGAACTTCAACATATGGATTTTGGGGGACACAATTCAACTCACGATATCTGTCCTCACTTAGACAGAAGGGTAGGGTAAAGACGGGAGTCATCTCTACATGTGATTGCGGTCTGTCAAGACAAAGGTCATGAGTTTACAACTGTTTTGTGGCAGAAGTGATCTGTGTTTACCTTAAAACATCTGTTGATTTTCAAAACAAACTCCAAATTCTGCCTTTTGCATCAAAAATGTTTGAGACGGGCTCATCAGCATTGATGCCTGTCAGGAAATTCAGGGTGTCTAAGGACAATGGGCGCAATCAGAACCTCTGGGCCCTTTGAGGGGAACAGCCAATGTGGACATTCTTTGTGGCCGGCCACTATTATCCCAGCCTCGCATTCAGAGCCTCCCCCAGAAGCCATTGACATTTATTTAGAAACTAATTGTGCTGAGGTTTGGGACGTGAAATGGAAAAAGATCAGTTCACACTGCAATCCATCTTAGAATGAAATGGCTGTTGTGGCACCAGAAGAAAATTGTTCCATTAAGTCAAAGGCAAACCTGGATTCAAAGGACAGAAGGGCCAGGGCCTTGAGAGAGGGTCTCTGTGCTTCAGAACCGCCACTGCATCTTAGAAGCACTGCAGTCAGCTTAACACTCAGTTCCTGCTTCCTGAAAAACTCCTTCTTTTCTCTCCCGCCCTTTCCCATTAATTCTCAATTATAGATGAGCATTTAACCACAGCAACATTCTCTCCTCACACTGGTTTGACCCTCTTCTGAGAAAGCTATGCTTCCCCCTTTAATATTTGGGGTTGTCCCCATTCTCTGAACTGCAAGTGCATTTAAAATCTGAATCCTTCATTCAACACCCAGAAGACCTCGGAGAGCACTATTTTACACACACACACACACACACACACACACACACACACACACACGTCTGATTTCCCATGGGAGCATGTTAGAAATGCAGAATCTTGGGCTCCACCTCAGACCTACTGAACCACCAGAATCTGCATCTTAAAGCATCCTGTGAGTGAAATGCACACTACACATTAGAAGCACTGTCTCTCAGGGTTGGGGTTAATTGTCAAGCTAGAAAATGACTTTATTTCTCTCAGGCACATATTCTGTCCTCTCTTGGCTTCCCACCATTAACGGTCATACAATGTAAACTACTGTCAACATTCATTATTAATGTGCTCAGACCCACTAAGTTCTCTGCAAAATAATCAATAGTTTGATACAGCCCCTGTGATGGTCACTCTGAATTTCTGAATCAAACATAGATACTTCCTTGATTTTCTGCTGCTTTGAATTCTCCGTGTCATTGGTCTTACACCTCGAGGAGGATTATCATTATCACCAGTTAATCTGAATTTATGATAGCTTTTAAATTGAAAATTGGAGAATGTTAATCCTAAAAGAGAACTTAAGGATATTGAGATCAACCTCCTCCTTCAACAGACGAGGAAAGCGAGTCATGGTAAAGTCATAGTCTTGGACAAGGTCACCTACACATTTGGTCTCCAGTGTGTGTATTCTGCACAATAGCATGCTGTTTGTGCTACCCAGGGCTGGTTAGCAGTTTACACAAGGGTTAGGCCTGGTAACTTCTCACCGTCTAACCAAAATGAGAGGACTGGAAACAGGACGAAGTTTCTTCTGTGACATCCTCCCCTCACAGTCTTCTCAAGCTCACTGGTACAGACTGAGCACGGAGAGTGAATGGAATGGGAATCCTTATTCTTTGTCCTGCCATAGTAAAAAATGCTACGTAAGTTGTTGCAAACTCTCCCAGATTCCAGGGACCTGTGCAAGGGGGAGCATTACGTTTGGACATCCAGAACACTAAGAGGAACTACCACCTCTGGTTTCACCCAATTCCTTGCAAAATGACCAGACTTCAAATACACTTTGCCTCTCTACCTTTCGTGTGTGTAACAATGCCGAAGGGCCAAAGGAGAGATGCCTGGGAATCAAGCTCCCAGGCTCTGATTAGTTTACTCATTCCACTAACTGAGCCACAGAAAGTCAGAGGTGTGAGCCAGGTTGTTCCTGGAGGGCAAGGACTGTGGGGTCTTCCTCAATGTCATTGACCTTGGCCACATCAAATTCTCTGAGTCCCTAGCTCCACAAGAACAATCACTGCCTCATTGCCCACCTGCCCCACCTCCACCCAGACCATTTGTTAAATGCTTACAAGTGCAGGTCTGGGCTGGGTGTTCTAGGTCTCAGCAATGCCCACCCCTAACCTTTTTTATTGATAGGCATCCCAAGGCCAAGAGGCTGAGTAATTCTTCTCCCAGGAAAATCAAGTTAAAATATACATGAGGAGCAGAGAAGAAATCCTACAGTAGGAAGCATGAGAAGTGTGTTTGAAAGGCAGAAAGGAGCATTTCAAGGTGGAACTATAGTTGGCTCGGGAATAAATATGTAATATTTCTACTACATATTTAAATAAATAAACATTTACTTAACTATTTTAGTTCAAGGAAAATACACGTGCTGGCTGTAGATGAGCTGGAGCTCACATACACAGTGCACAAATCTCATAAGTACCTGTACATACATGTATCTCATATCTCATTCACACTGCACACATTTAAACTCCCTGTACATGTATGTATACACAAAGGAGCTCTGGGACTCTGGGTCTGATCTGCTCACACTCCCTATGGATATTTTTCTTGGCCCCAAGGGCCTAGGAGGTTGGAGTGGATGCCATGAGAAGAGTTCATTTCCAGGAGAAAAGCACTGACTTAACAACAACAAGGCCCTCATCTCTCTGTAGTGAGCAGGTCCGTCCATGAGGTGGTGGTGTTAGTACAACCGAAGCACGAGGGAATAAGGTCAGAAAGGTGCCAATCAAGCTGATGGTGGAATAATAAGTCCCTGTGACCACCACAGACTCCCACCCCTACATCTGACAAGTGCATGGCCATGACCTCCAGGGTATAGGAGATTTTGCAAACAGAGCTTCTCAGCTCCTAGACCAGCCTGACAGGAGGCTTGGAAGCAGCCCAGGCAAGAGGAAACATGAAGAACTGTGAGAGGCTCTGGCTGTGTCAGGATTTGAGTGACATGCTCCCACAGTCCCTGGACACCCCTCCGCATTCTGTGGCCTGTAGGGACTGTCTTCTGTGGTCACTGATCACCACGGGAAGCATTCCAGCAACACACAAAGCCTGACGTTGAGGCCCCCCAGAGCCCTGAGCTTCCTTGGCAAGCTGCTCGTTCAGCGTTAGTACACACCTGGAGGCTCCTGCTGGGTGGAGTCCGCAGGGACAGGACCCAGCTCAGCAAAAGAGCTCTGTATACTGAAAACATTCCCCAACCCCACTTTCTGTGAGCAACTGCTCCTTCAATCTGAAACACACTGAAATAGATATTCCCTCTCTGCTTGGTCTTTGAACAGAGAAGAGATGCTATGAAAATATCTCACTACTGAAGCCTTCCCTGAGGCTGCTGCCTTGTTTTCTAATTTTATGAAGTTATATTTCTATGTAAAAAAAAGGAGCCCTGTGTCTTCACCAGACAGAAAGAAAGAGCAACCTTTGCTGTTTCTGTCTGCTAGGGGACAGGCACTTCGCACTATCACTTTCAGGCCATCAAAGGCCCTGCTGTCTTGGGCCATCATAGGGGGGCAAATTGGGCTGTGAAAGGTGACAGTACTTGCCTGAGGTTACACATGTCAGCCACCGAGGTCACATAAACCCATATCTCTTTGGCTTCCTTTGCTTTGTTGCCTGTTATGTAGATACTAAACAACTGGATTTTGAATGAAAAGTAGGTAACAATTATATAATAATACCTGCAACCTTTGGATGGTGCTTTAAGGTATACAAAATGCTTCTCCACTGCCCAAGACCTGCTCAGAGAAATCCTAGCATTGAAGTCCACCCCTTCTTTTTGGTTCTCTCTCTGGCTCCTCCCCACCAGGCCCAAGCCATGGGTATCCCCACCTCAACTGGCCTTGCTCCCCAACTCACTGCAAGCCTGCTGACTGACTGAAGGTGGCAGGCTTCCATCAATGCCCTGGCATTGGAGTTTCCAGGGTCATAGATCCTGGGTGGGCCTGGAATTGTGGGGTGGTGGATGGGAACAGCTCCATATAAGCACATCTGGCCTGTCTCTCCATTTCAACCAGGGTCAGCCTTGGCTGAGGCTGAGCAAAATGTCTGTGAGGAGGAGCTACGCAGCATAGCCTGATTTTCTTCCTCACCTGTCAACAAAAGCGGTCTTCTGACCGAAGCTGTTTAATTTGGAAATCAAGTCTTGTATGTAACTCCCAAGTCAAACTGGACCCAAGAGTGAATTGGATCTTCCTTGAAGGCGAACCAGAAAATTAATAATTTCTGGGTTACCCCAAGTTTGTGATATCAAAATAATAGTGTCAGACATTGGTTGAATTCTTCCTGCAGACCAAGCTCCATTCTAAGTGCTTCACTATGTCAACTTCTTATGTCACCACCCTGTCACGTACATACTCTGTGTGCTCAGAAAAACGAAGCACAACGAGCCGACATGACCAGCCCAAGATCCTATAAGTAGTAGATGGAAGAGTCTGAATTTGAATTTGTAACTACTGCTCTGTTATGTTAAAATGGCTACCGACCTTTTGTGGAAATGCTGGAGACTTTCTAGGGGCCCTGCAGTTCCACCAAGTTCCTGGTATCTAGAGAGAACTCAACTGAGATCTGATCCTTGGAGGAAGCCCCAGGACAAACCAACCTCTGAAGATCAAGTGGGCTAGGAAGTACTATTGGTGGCAGCCCATCATGAGTCTTTAGCCCTTCTTATTTTCTCTTTCCTAGCCTTTCTCCCAAATCCTTTGGGCCATTCAGCTCATCAGTTCCAGAATAGCCAATTGAGAGAAGGAAGCCTGAGGACCTTAAGTCGCAACTCTACATTGTGTTGGAGTTTTGTTTATTTTAAGATCAGCAACAGCAAGAATGGGGCACTGTCCATCCTGAAGGGCCATATTAAAGTATACTCTCCTTGGGCTGCTGTAAAAAGTAACACAGACTGGCTGGCTTATTAACAACAGAAGTTTATTGCTCACCTGGGACCTCTAAAGGCTGGAAGTTCAAGATCAAGCTGCCAGCATCACTGGTGAGGGCCATCTTCCAGGCCGCAGACTTCCCATTGTAACCTCACATCGCAGAAGGGGCTAGGCAGCTCTGTGGAAGCTCTTTTATAAGAACACTGATCCCATACATGAAGGCTCCACCCTCATGATCTAATCACCCTCAGGGGCTCCACCTTCTAATACCATCAGCTTTGGGGTGGGGAGGATTTCAACATATGAATTTTGATGGGGACACAAACATTCAGACCAGAGCAGTCTTTATCTTCACGCTGGCCCTCTGACTCGGAGCCCAGCCCTCCCAGATGGGCAGTAGTACTGTGTCGGCCCTTATCTTGGCAAGATGGCCATGTGGTTGTTTTGTTCACTGGTCTCTTTGGCCCCAGCACATAGGAACTGGGTCTAATTGGAGCTATTAAGTGAATTTGTCAGGAACACAGAAAACACTACTGCATATGCTCACTCTGACTGACACTGTCAACCTAATTAGAGGGCTTTAATTATTAAAGCTCCTAACTACTTAGAGCTGTAGTCACCACACGCATGTGCCCAAGTAGCATCAGGTTAGGATGCAGCAGGCTCACACTGGCTGCTTTTGTGAACCCCCAAATTTGTTTGATCCTGACTGTCTCAGTCAAGAAGCCTCAACTGTCCTTTCCCAGGCCTGATCCTGCAGATGGAGCTCGGAACTGGCTCAGGTCCTGGATTCTGGTCCTGCCTCTGAGTTCACTCTTGGGGTCTTCGGTCAGACCTTTTTCTTCTCAGTGCCTCCATACTCCCACCTGTACTGTGTGGCTACAAATATTTGCTTAGGATCATTTTAGCAGCTGTGAAGTGTCCTGGGATCTTTGAATGAAAGACGCTCTATTAAAGCTTATACACCAAGTGACGACTCTGGCCCCATCCGCACTGCAGAGCTCTGCAGGAGAGAGACTGGACCCATTCATCCTTCATACAGTCCTAATTTTATTCCAAAGCCTCCCTGTTGGCCAGCGCAGCAGGAGTTGTCAGAGAACGGAGCAGTCTTAGCACTTTCAAAGTACCTTCTATTTGGTAGGGTTGCTTTTTTTCTTTTTTCTTTTTTTTTTTACCATTGCGTATTAGCAAAAGCAAATCTACCGTGCAAGGAAAGGAACCATCGTGAAAGGAGGAGGCCCTTCTCACGGGATATCTGCTTATTAGACCATTACAAAGGTCAAGGAGGCCATTTTATCTGGGGTTGGGATGTAAATGATTAGCACACTGGGCACTTCTGAGGCCCACCCTACATAAATATCAGGGCGCCATTTTTGCGTGTATTTTTAGGTCTGTGTGTGTTGTCTCCGGGTGCCCGCTACACAGGAGTGCAGAGCTGAAATTGACCAGTGTGGCATGTCCAGGGCCAGCTAGGGTTGAGTGTGAGTGTTTTTGCTTCTCTAACACAGCTCTGTTGTTGTAGCCCATAACCCTGCATCTGTCTTGGGGCTGCAATAGCACTGCCTTAGAGCTCACATGGCCAGCCTCCCTGAGTCCCGGGACCCTATGTTCTATCTGCTTCCTCAACCTCTTTCTGTTTATGAGACTCACTAACAGAATTGCCAGGTCTCTGCTCATTCCCTCTTGGATTTATTTGGTCTCCTTCTTGGAACACCTCAGCAACCCCAGAAGTCAGGTGCGGGCTGTGGACATCTAAGAGTCTCATTAGTCACTTGCTCCCTGTGTGATCAGCAGAACCCTAGATAAATACTCTATCGCCATGGTTCCCAGTATTGCTCTTTTTTCTGCGTCTGCCGATCGTGGCCGCCCTTTGCCCTCAGAGGGAAGTGCAAACATCTCACACAAACTTACCAAGGCCTTACGCCATCCAGTCGGTCTTCCTGTTCCACCTCCTGTCCTCTCAGTCACCTCTTTGGTCATCAAGCCCGGCCACACTGTTCTCCTTTCTGTTTCTCAGACTCATCTGAGATCATTCCCACTTTAGGGTTTTTGTACTTTTGCTGGTCCTTCTTCCTGGTACACTCTGCTCACTGAAATTGTTCATGTTCACTTCTTGTCATTGGGATCTTTGTTTAAGTGTCACTTCTTAGAGGTTAATTGCTTCAGCATGTTGTAGAATGGCCCTTCCCCTTAGTTACTTGCACATCATAGTGTTGATTGTCCTCAGACTTTTAAAAGCATTGGTAGTTCTTGATGCTGTGTATGAGCTGATATGTATATTGCGTTTGTCCCTCCAACACTAGAACAGAGATTCAGAAGCAGAGACTGAGGTGGACATCCCATATGCTCTATCCTCAATGCTATGTAACGTACCTGCCCTTGGTAGTTTATTAAATGAATCAGTGAATGAACGAGCTAGAAATATTTGTTGCGAACTCCAAGAGGTTGCCAGTGAACTTCATTTCTCAAACCTCATAGCCTTTAGTATTGTCACTGAAAGTCTCACCTGGTGAGACTTTAGTATTGCCAGTGGAAGGTCATGGTACTAGACCTGGGCTGGTTTGCAGTGTCCCTGTCACCAGGGCTATGTGGCACTTGCCTGTGGCCAGTAGACCATGATATCAAGGATGATTCAAGAAGCACCTCCAAAATTCATCCGAGAGTCCAATTGGGCCACTACTCATGGGTGGGCAGACAGAGCAGGACAATCTTGGTATGAAGCACAGGATACGGAGTGGGGATGCCAGGCCAGTCTGTGAGCCTGGAGAAATCCCCAGAGCCATGGGAACATGGCCGTGGGCCTGTAGTTTTGGGTGAGTAGGTGAAGGTGCAGTTAGAGTCACTTGGATCAGGTACACAATGACCTACAGTCCTTCCCTTAAGGGCATGTGCTGTTGCAGCTGTACCTGGACCTATTGCTGAGGACCTGCTGCTGGATAGTGGTAGTGGGTTCTAGGTGGGGTTGGGAGTATTTATTGCTGACTAAGTCTTTCTTATGGCTGAGTACAAGGTGAATTTAGAGGAGGGTAAGTTCTCATAAGAAGGAGAAGTTTCTCATAAGGAGGCCACCAAGGAGATTAGTAAGCTGTGCAGGAAAGAGAGGACAAGAGCTGACAATGGCAGACGAGGAGAAAGAGATTCATGCAAGAAAAATGACTGCTTCAGAATTGAGACAATTTAAATTAGGTCACATGAGACACAGGAAAGAGGAAGAAGGGAGACGCCATGAGGAGTGGGAGAGCTGAGCTTCTTTAGCTCTGGAGAGGCGGTTGTATGTCTTGACTGAAGACAGCAAGGAAGGGGCAGGTTGGAGGGGGTGGTGCGGTTTCTCTCTGGAATGGCTGAATTTGACAAGCCCATAGGCCCTCCAGAGAGATTTTTTTTTCCCATGAACAGATGGAAATGTAAGTCCAGGGCACAAGAGAATGAAAGAAATGTATTATTTTAGTAAAATAAAGCTTTTAAAGGTACTAAGAATGTTCGTGGGAGGGGAGGGAACCAAGAGGACATTTCTACCTTGAATAAAACTAACAGTGATGGAGATAAAACTTGAAGCTGGAGGACCGTTTCTTCTCCGATTGAAGAGTTTGGGATTTAACTTTTTAAATTGATCACATGGTTTCAGAAATCAGCTGTCTTTTTGTTTTACAAAGAGAATTCGGGAGTACCCTTGAGGGGCAGTGGCCCAAGGACCAAAACTCAAAAGGCCAGATAGGGAGCAAAGAGTGCTCCCCACTAAAACAAGGAAAAATGCTCCCATTCAGTGCGACTGCCTCACCATAATCACCCGTGAAGAGCACTTTGTACACGTAATTTTGAACAATTACACCAACCCCAGAAAGCACGTGTTATGAACACTAAACATGAAAGTGAAAATGAATGAAGATCTCTTCTTGCCTTCCGAGAAACCAAAGTGTCAGAGAGGAAAAAAGACCATACACAGAGACCAAAAACCAGATCGAACCCAAGAGCCTACACAAAACTTACAACAAATTACTAACCATGCAAGGTAGAATACAGAACACAAAGAGTCCTGAAAGACCCCTCCCTGCAAAAAACAAATAGCAACTATAAAATGTGAGGAAAGAGTAATATTTCATAAGCCAGTATTACAGCAATGAGAGAACATTCATGGCACAGCCTGGGGCCTTCTTTGCTGAGTTCTTTCAATAAGCTCTGGGCCTGTACTAAAATGGGAATGGAAACAATTAGGAGTTTGGATGAAGCTACCAGCCAGGGCTGGTGACAAGCAGATGGTCATGTGGGGTGAGGCAGATGGGAAGTAGGGCAAGTCTTAGCAAAGAACAGGAGGGGAAGCTCCTTAGGTCAGACCCAGAGGCTACAGCACAGGGTTCAGCAGCCGAGGAGGAGAGCTGGTGGCCTTAGATGGCCAGAGCCCCTGCTGCTGCTTCTTCCACCAATTCCTGCCTCTTCAGCTTCCCCTGAAAACTGGTATTTTCCTTCTGAAGCATAGAGTGGACAGAGAGCAGACTCTAACACAGTATTTCCCCCTTATTCACGATTTTGTTATCTGCAGTTTCAATTACGCGTGGTCAAGTACAGTCTGAAAATATTAAATGAAAAATTCCACAAATAAACAATTCATAAGTTTTAAATTGTGTGTCGTTTGTCCCACCTGGGATGTGATTCATCCCTTTGTTCGGATGCTCCCTACTAAGTCACTTAGTGGCCATCTGGGTTATCAGATCGACTGAGGAGGTATTGCCTGGCTTGTGTTCAAGTCACCTGCATTTTACTTAACTAACATCTCATTTGTCTCTTCCGCCTCCCTTCATCTCATCAGGGGGGCTCCTGAGCATCTCACATCATCACAGAAGAAGAGTGGGTGCCGCACAATGAGACATTTTGAGAGAGACTGGCCACATGCACATAGCTTTTATTACACTTTTATATTTTTTTATTTATATATTTGTATTTGTATTGTATTTTATTTGTATATTTTTATAATTATTTTATTAGTTATTGTTGATCATTTATTGTGCCTAATTTATAAATTAACCTTTACCATAGTACGTACATGTGTATAGAAGAAGACAGTACAAATGGAGTTTGGCACTGTCCACAGCTTCAGGCATCCACGGAGGGTCCTGGAGCACATCCATCTACTGCGAATCAGGGGGGCACTGCTTTGTTCCCTGAGGGTCTTGTAGGGCCCCCAAGCAGTATGGGTCAGGAAATAGGAGTGGGGGTCCATAGTCAAGTCAACCTGAGAGATTCTGTACACAAACCTCTTTTGAGTTCACAATGCTCATTAACATACGTACGGTTCTGAGAAGTCCTGTTGTTAAAGAAACCAGTTTAATTGACCCCAAGGAACATGCCAAAGTGAGACAGAACCACGGAGCACGCTTTATCTTTGCTGCCTTATAGTTTTTCTGAATTACAAGAACGAAATGAATGACCAAGTGATTTGGTCTGGTCTGATTGGCTGGTCTGACTGGCGGTGGCCGTCCCCTCCCACCGTCAGACAGCTCTGCCTTGAGTGGCCTGTGAAATGGAAGGGGACAACGTTCTCTGAGGAGGTTATCTGAGTAGGTGGGTACCCTGGCTGGAACTTCCGAGTGTGCTCGTGGGAAACCGCAGTACTAATTATCAGTGTACGTGTAGGACAGTCCGTGCGTTACAAAGCCCTTTACAGAAACCTATTACTTGTCTCTCGCCGGAATATCGTGATGTCAGGTAGGAAGCTGAGCTGCTTCCATTCTAGGACTGCAGCCAAACAGGTTGGGTTCCTGCAGGGTTTCAATCAGTAAGGTGATGATTTAGGATAATTATATTTCTACTTTCCACAGCAGCTCCCCCCAGTCGAGTGTACCCCCGCTGCCTGCTTTGAAGGCGTTGTTCCGCTTCCCACTGCCCCCTTCTCAAGTTTAACCTCTGACTGCTTGACTACCCCCAGGATGCTGGCTGAACAGGTAGGTTTACACTGGAGGACCTAAAACTCAAATCATTTTTCAGTTTCTTGCTGAGTTATCTGGTGATTATATCATTTGCAACAGGATCACATCCAAATGCTTTTGCTTTCCCTCACATCTGAGGGTGAGCCTGCTTTCCAGCATCAGTTCTGGTCACTCTCCTGTCCTGCGCACTGTGCTCCAGCTCCCTGCCACCACGGGCCACTGACTCTGTCCCCTGCCCCTCAACAAGGGTGCCTTATTCCTGGTGGTCCTTTCGTTTCTCTGCCCGCACAACCTTTCCTGGCACCCCAGGGCAGAGCAAGTCATGTCGTCCTCCGGGTCCCACAATCCTCTGTTCCTAGTTTTAGACAGCACCGACCATTTTGGACTTGTTCATGTGTCTTCCTGAGGCTTCCTGAAAGCTGGGCATTTGTTTCATTATCACTGCACCCCGGCCTTTCACAGTCCTGATGGCATGTAGGTGATGCTCAGGAAACATTCACTGAATGGATTTAGGCCATGTCTTTTACTGCAGAATCTCTGGATTCGAGAAAGAGAACATTCCCAATAACCAGTTACCAGTAATCAGTGAGGAGAGGGTGAGAGGGGGCAGCTGGATCACACCCAAGTGGGTGGGACAGGCCTGGGCTCAGGGTTTGCCTATCACAAGCTCTGGGGGGCGGGGTGGGGAGGAAAGATATGGATAAGACTTTAAAAAATGCTTTCCCAAAGGAGAATGGATTAAAGGTGGATGAGAAGCAATGGCCCGAAGGAAGAATGCATTCAAAGTGAGCAGCACTGGATGAGAGAGGAAAGACAGCAAAGAGAGAGGGCCAGGTACTGTACCCAGGCCCACCGGCTGGGGGGTGGGGTGGGGGTGGGCGGCTCTCCCTGGCTCCGGGACCTCAGGGCTGGGGCCCGGCTACATGCACTCCCCACCTGCACCTTTTTGGGGCTCAGAGCCAGCTTTTCCCAGAGGGAAAGGAAAGCTAATGAGTTATTTGTTACTGGTTTTCCACCGACATTTCCTCTTCATATTTAACCTTAGATTATTTGATTAAGATCTTTAAGAAAAGCTAGTTGATTCTGAACTCACACCACCCTTCTTATCTTTCCTCAGAATGCCTGAACTCAAAGGGACCTAAATAAACCAATCAACAGCCCCTAGTAATTCCAGCCAAGTGATGAAGACAGTGGCAAACAGGCAGGCAGGACAGGGGGCGCCTATTTTCTTTCTGAGCCCATTCACAGCAGGGAGTCAGAGCTGGTCATTAAATCATGCTTGTTGGCAAAAATCGCTCGACCTGTTTGAGCCAGAACATCCAGCCGTGCACAGAAGCGATCTCAGACCTCCACAATTAAAGGGACTTCAGAGTTTATTTAGTTCTTCCACTGCCTTTCACAGGGTGGAAGTCCACAGTGGGGGAAGCGAAATCCAAACGTTTCCAGCAGACTTGATGGAGTTCTGCAGCTATTTTCCCCCAGGGAACTCAGACTCTGTTTCAAGTACTTTTCCATTGCCACGGTTTTCTGATTGAGATCTTCAGCAGCAAGACAGCAAAAGGGGGGACGGGAGCAGAAGAAAAGCGCACTGCAGCAGTGGACACGCAAGAAGAGTGGCTGAGAAGAGCCTGCCTGAGTTGATGGAGAGAATCCCACTTGAACAAACCCTTGGATACAAGAAACACCATAAAATATTGATGAGTTAAAGGAGAATACCGAGCTGCCCACTCCTTAAAACGTACTAATGAACTGATCCAGTGCTAAGTTACATACCTTAATTGCTCATTCCATAAACATCACTGACCATCTACTCTGTACTAAACCCACGGGGATTAGAGTAAATTAAGGATATAAATATGATTAATGAGGAAAGCAAACATGTATTGAGGGTTACAGTGTTTCAGGTGCTGGGCCAAGTACTAGATCATTTAACCTTAATAGTAAGTGTGATTCTTTGCCCATTTTATAGGTGAGGACACTGAGATGCGCGACAGAGAAGTAACTGGCCTGAGGTCACAGAGCTGGTGAGTGGCAGGCAGCTCTGGGCTTCTGACTCAGGTTGGCCTGAATCCCAAACCACGAGACTAGGCCCCTGAAACTTGTCATCAAATGGGTGGGGCACACCTGAACAAAGAGGCCATGTGATTGGGATGCCAGTGGGAAAGGGGGCGGTTAAGGAAGAGTCCCAGGGAAGGTCACACCAGAGCAGGATCTTAAAGAATGGGGGAGGCCACGTCCTTTAGGCCTGGGCCAGGATATATAGGAACAGCCCATCTGCTGAAGAATACCCAAAGGGCCTTAGGGAGAGACCCACCATACCCCAGGGGCTCAAAATTGGGCCTAAAACCAGTTTAAGAAAGAGAGGAATCTTCACACAATTAGGAAGAAGAGTAAGCTCTGTAGACCACAGGTGGAAATTTCTTGTGGCCATCAGAGCTTGATCTTCATGTAGGTTGGTCCACTGCCACCTTCTCAGGAAGTGAGCTGGCTGCTATTCTGGAGTAGACTAGCCTGGGGGTTGTGGAGAGTGGGGGTGCAGCTAGACAGAGATGCCTAGACCCAGGAAAGCTACTGAAGATAGCGTCAACCTAGGATACCTCCTCTGGAGCAGCTTCCCTTTCCACAGCCCTGGCTTGATTCAGTCTTAGCCCTTGAAGGTGAGCATGTGCTACAGTCAGGGCATCTGGAAACAAGACAGGAGATGTGACAGAGATGTGACAGAGAGAGGGCGGGGCTGCACCGGTGCCATGTAAGCCCAAGGCTCTAGCACAGTTTGCTTTCTGTTTAGTGCTCTGTGCTTGTTTAAGTAAGTCACCGAGTTTACATCATAAAGACCAAAACTCGTGGTTAATGGATGGACGCCAGTCACCAGAGTGGCCTCAGGGATTCTGTAATATTTGCT
This sequence comes from Macrotus californicus, assembly GCA_007922815.1. Classification (NCBI taxonomy): domain Eukaryota; kingdom Metazoa; phylum Chordata; class Mammalia; order Chiroptera; family Phyllostomidae; genus Macrotus; species Macrotus californicus. The sequence continues at coordinate 80,221 of VMDR010002008.1, read as the reverse complement.
CACTTCTCCTTAGAGAGTCAGTCCTCTTCTCTCCCACACCTGGGTTTTCTCTTTTTTCCATTTTTTCTGTCCTTAATCATCTCTAGTGCTCCCTCTTCCATTCTTCCTCCGTCCATTAGCCTCTGGGCTCCAGGCCCAGGCTTTTTGCCTGGAAGGGCAGCGCCCCCTTGTGGTCACAGGTCATCTAAGTCTGAGTTTCATCAGAGAGCTAGACTAATGCAGAGCCCTGGGCCCCGGTGAAAGAGACTTGCTGAACCAGAAGCTGTATTTTAAACAACTCTTCCAGTTCACTTCTTTCTCGTTGAACTTTGGGAACCACTGCCCTGAGGACAAAAAACCTTGGGAACTTTCAGGCCTCTGATCTCTTCTTCCATCTCTCCCATCCATCCTTCTCTGGTGAGGGGAGAAGGCGCAGTGTTGTTTCCTGGTCTGTCTCTGACTGTGAACCTGTAAGGATGGGGAGGAAACTTGTTCTACTCAGCATTCAAACCCGGAGTCTCGGGCCATGCCTGGGTCACCATAGACCCTTCGCAAATGTCTGTGGGATGAATGAATTGTTGATGTGGAGAACCTTCCTCTCCCTCCCTTCCTTTCCTCCTCTCCTTTCTCTTGGCCTCCCTTGGCCTTGGGCATGGAACGCAAATGTTTTAAGAGATGGTTAATGTTTAAAGAGAGAGAGTCAGGCAAAGACAGGGCAATGCCAGGTTGCTCAACTGACAAACAAACCCACCTTCTGTTCTTTCCTAAGCCAATAAGAAGCAGCCAGAAGACGATCACGCATGCAGTGGTGGCCAGACCCCTCCCCTGCCCCCACGTACGTGCCCCACACAGTGATTATTGCACAGTATTGCTGCAATTACCCACAGCTATAAATAGTCTTTATTAAGAAGTCTCATCTGGGATTGGACAGGCCTGATGGGTGGCCCTTATTTGCTGTCTCTTCAAACAAGTGGGAAAAAAAAATTTTAAGTGTTACTCAGAATCTGAGCCTGGAGCAAAGTATTCTACCTTCACCTTTGAGGTCTACCTACCCTCCCAGGTTGTGTCTGCATTTTTAGGATTTTGTGGGGATCTCATTCTTTCTGCTTACCACTAGCCAAAATGTTAGCTGGTCCCACTGATGTAATGACAATAATGAAGATAAGGATAGTAATTCTTTAGTGGGTCTTCCTTTTTTCCCTATTCCTGTGGCTCCTACTCTTGTCTACTCCCTTATCTCTGGTGTGTGAACCGCAGAGTGCTTCTGTATTGATTGACAGCCCTACCTCCCTCTAGTCTACAAGATCAATTTTCCTACATACTTGTTTTTTTTATGATTTTTTCTCTATTTCAGATTTTCAATAACTCCCTTTGCTTATAGCAGTGACCTACAATATTTTTAATGTATGCCTTATTCTTAATGTATGCATTTATTTATAAATTAAATACATGTGCTATCAATCCATGTGAAATGGATTGTTAATTTTTGACACAGAAATATGAGCAGGAGTTCCACTATTCTCTCCCTGTACCCCAGTGGATCATTTTGAATAGCCCACAATGGAACACTATGGGGGATGGTGGAGGTTACATCAGTTTGCCAGACCATCAAAGCCTTCCAAGACCTGTTTCTGGGTCATTTATTCATTCACTCAACATTTCATAGAGGCCAGTATGTCCAGGTACTGGGCTACACTCAGGGAGTAATAATCAGCTATTACAGTCCCTATAGGGGCTCACAGACTAGTAGAGGAGATAAACACATAAATAATTCTTGAAGAGTTATATGTATCATCATTGTAGAAGTTTGCACAGGACCTTAAGGAAAAACAGGGAAAAGAAATAACTTTGCCCATGAGAGTGAGGAGAGGCTTCATGAGGACTATTTGAGCTGGGTTTTGAAGGATATATAGGAGTTCACCAAGTCACAGAAAGAAAAAAACAGTCTTCCAGGCACAGGGAATAGCATAGGCAAATGCACAAAGGAAAGAAAAAATATGGTACATTTGAGAAGGGCCAAGTGATTCACAGAGGCTGGTGGGGTGTGTGGGGAGGATTAGAAAGGAAGGTTGAAGTTAAATCATGGAACACCTTGTCTGCTACACTAGTAAGTTTGGATTTTATCCTGACGTTAGGGGGAGTCGTAGGATGTTTTGACAAACTACATTCTCTCCTAAATGAGTTTTTACCTGTCTTCCTCATAGGAGTAGAGGAATAAGAATTAGAATAAAATCAGCAGTTCCTTAGGGTGGGTCTGGTATACCTTCTGTTCCCTGACCGTGTTCCTCATGGACATCTTTCCCTTCTGAAGGCTCCTATGAAGCTGATGGCCTGTGTTCTCAGGACACCCTAAGTCAATGTCTACAGCCTCCAGACAGCAGGATGCTCCCTCCCCGAAGTCTAACGACAAGTTCAGGAATGTCCAATGTTAGGACTCAAGCTAACCAGGACTCACATTCCATGTCTGACGTTAATGGCCATTGGGAAGGCTTTGGGTGCATAGTGGTTGCAGGCATCAGCTAGCTGTTGATTTCTAAAGTATTTTCCCTCATAAATGAGAATGGTGCAGATGACCATCCCCTCCACTGTGAGTACTTTGGGTCGTTTTGCCCAGGAAGGTGCTAGACTTACCCTGAGCCTTCTATCCTTCTCCTCTTGTGACCAAGGGCAGGCATTTATAAGATCCTTGGCCCGTGTTTGAGGTGGTCTGTGGTCGAAAGACTAGAACTTTCCTCTGCAGAACAGAGCGGCACTCTGGGGGGTGCTGGAACAGTAGTGTTGAGCTCTCTGCCCCATGGGAACACAATGACATGACGATGCAGGGGGAAAGCATCGTGTTAAATTAGGCACGTTAGAGAACTTCGTATGGAGTGAGAAAAGACTTCTTGAGATCATAAAAATAAAGTGGCAACCATGAGTGTAGGTATGTAGGGATGGGACCATCAGGACAGCTGACACCTGAGGGGCAGCGGGTACAGCAGACAGAAGACTGTGCCAGAGTCAGAGACCAACCTGCTGGTTTTGGCTCCGAACACCAGCCACCTTCCTGAAAAGCTCACGGCCTTTCTGACAATGCATAGTCCCTTCTGTGAAAAGAAGGGACAAGGTGGTTTTGACACTAAGAACTCATTCTAAAGTGTCACATTTACTTCATCATATTTCTACACAACACCAACAAAAGCAAGAATTACTTGGTCAGTACGGCCTCTTGCATGCAGATATTTGAAATTTGGATGCTTCATTATTCTAGTCTAAATAAATGTTACTGATCTACCATTTATTTCTCTTTGGAAATACTTTGAAAGCGAACAGAATGAAGTAAACATTCTTTGCCCTTTGCCATTCTCACCCAGGCTCCCTTTTACAGGTCTTCTCATACCTTCAAACAAGGAGTGAGGATAAGGGAAGACACAGACACGCAAGGGGAAGCAGGGACCTGACTCCTCATTAGAGACAGCAGGACCCAGAAACCATTGCGCCAATCATGAAAGTTGACTTTAGTGTCTTAAGAACCATCTAAATACTCTTCAGCACAATCCCCCTCTTTGACAACGGCAGTAATAAAGCCAGCTTGCCTCCTTGGGACATACCTGGAGAAATCAAGGCACAGCTCACAAACACATCGTCAACAAAGTACTGTTTCTGCGCTGTCAAAAGTACCAGTAATTGCTGCTTATGTGGACAGTCGTGTCCCCCAAGGAAAGGTCTTTTCTCCCTTCTGCCCGCAGTGGCCCAGGCTACCCTGGCTAGGGAGGCAGGGTGGTGTGTCCAGGGTTTCGTGATCATGGGGGTCCAATGAAGCTCTTAGGCCGAATGGAGGCCAGGGGCTGGCCTCCAGTTTGAGACTGCTGAGCCAGTCAGCATGGATGCTCTCTGGCTAGGCAGTGAAGAGCATGGTATATGGCAAAGTATTCTATGAGCTCTTGAACAAAATGGTGCATGGGCTGAGATTCAGGTAATTTCAGAAAATGCCATGGATATGTATATTCACACACTCCCTATGTATTACTCACTTACTAATACTTCTGTATATATAGAATTATCACAGCCTCTGAGCCTACCTCCAGCCCTTACCCATGAGTAGAAGTTGGCAAAGTCCAGCCCAGGGCCTGTTTTCTGTGTGGCCCAAGAGCTGAAAATAATTTTTACATTATCAAAGTGTTGAACACACACACACACACACACACACACACACACACAGAAGAACGTGCAACAGAGACCTTGTGTGATACACAAACCCTAAAATATTTGCTTCGTGGCCCTCTACAGAAAGGCTTGCCCACCCTGGGTCTTGAGGGCTTGCTGATCTCTCATGCATAACAGGACTTGGGGCAGTTTTCTCATTTGACCCTCACGCCACCCCGAGAAGTAGGTAGGACAGTGTCATGGTGCCTACTTTAAAGGGGGGACACAAAAGCCAGGAACAGTTACATAACTACTCCAAGATCACGGACAAGGTTGTCAGGCTGGGGCTGGACCCAAGGTCCAGTTCCCCCATCCAGGGCTCTTATCAGCAAGTGACAGAGAGAATGACTGATCCAGCTCATCTTCACAGAGGAGAAAAAAAAGGTTGAATGGCATCCAAACTGATTTGAGAGCATTGGGTCTGTCCACCCTTTCTTAGATGACAGCTCATTGGGGAAAAAATGGGGAAGTTTTTGCAAATGCTAGAAATGTTTAACCAGCCTCATTATAGACTCAGGCAGGTGAAGCAACCACAGTCCACATTCCCTGCAGCCAGTGTCTCAACGCGGAGCCGCACCGCCCACAGCACTGCCTCTGCTTCCACCTCCCACACTCCCGTCCCACTCACTCCCCCTGCCCTGGTGAGCGCCCCTGTGAGGAGCAGCTGCAGGAAATGAATGCCCACATTATCCGCCCATGGCCTGTCAGCAGCCGCACACCCCAGGCAGCAGCTGGTCGGAGCGCCTGGGTCCCCATGTAAACAGCCAGCCAGGCTGAGTAGCGGCTTGTTCTCCTGGCCGCACCCCAGGAAGGTCACACCGACTCTGGGACCCCCCTGCTGCCCCAGGGCTGAAGAGGGGCTTTGTGCCCTTATTCAGACCTTAATCCTCTAGAATGCTACCAACGTAGAGACCTGAAATTAAAGACGTGTGTACGATTGGTCCCAGTCACCTCCAGGCAGGAGGGGCTGCCAAGATGCAGTCTGCCTGTCAGGGATGGTTAGGGAGTCTTGATACGAATGGTGGGAGGCTGCCCTGGGCACCTTCAGGCACGCTGCTAAGAATTTACAATTCCAAGTGCTACGGAGTGACAGTGTCACTTCTAGAGATTGGCCCCACAGAAAGGAATCGGTTCTATTTTAGCCGATTTGGTCAATCGGTAATTTAGACCTTTGGTAATCTAGCCAGGGACCTGGCTACTAAGGAGAACAGAGAGGAGGAAGGAAGAAGACAGGCAGGACAGGGGCTCTGCTCAGTCAGACCGAAGAGCATCACTGAGGGTCGGGAAGAAGACACAAGTGAGGGAGTCAAGGTCAGGGGGAGGCCACAGCACTGAGAGGGGCGGCAGGGGGAAGGGCTTGCTCTCCTTATATCTGGCTTTGATTTTTTTCCCTCATGTTTCCCCATTTCATAGTGACTCCAGCCTAAGGAAGTCCTCTCCGTGCATCCTCATGCAAGTCATTATCTCCACCCAGCGGCTGCCCATCCTCTCCTTCTCCATCACAGAGGTCCCGTTGTACCTTCTAGTTCCAAATCTGCAACTCTCACCTGAAAGAGCACGTTGACCGTTAGCTCCTTTTGGAGGATTTATCCCTGCCTTGTACTCCCTATGGCCCTTCTTTCTCTTGACCTTGAATTACAATTTCCAGTGCCCTTTCTGACTTCATCGTTGGACTAAGAACCTCTTCAGCGAGGGGCCCGGTCTGACTCAGCAGACCAAGCACAGTCCCTTGCTCGAAGTAGACGCTCAATAAATATGGAGCCACCGCAGTCTTTCCTCATGACTCTTGCAGCCGATGCTAACAGAAGCTTTTAAAACCCTAGGTAAGGGCCAGCCAGGGGATTTAGAGCAGCTATGGTCTAGACCTTTCTGGTCCAGAACTTTTTCTTTTTCTTTTTTTTTTTTTAAACCAATGTTATTCAGGACATTGGGTTGCATCAGACACTAACAGACATTTCCAAACCTTTTAGTAATCCACCCATCCAATACTTCTGCCAATGCAAACAATGCCAACCATGAGGGAGAGGAGTCTCCTTTTTCCTTCAAAGTCATTCACATAGATCAGTTAGGATTTGCAGAAGGTATTCCTTACAAAGACACTCACGGTGCTTTCAGTCTGGAGCCACATTTTTTGTTCTCAGCTGTATACCCTGTAGGTTCCTCATTATACCTGCCAAGAGAGGCAACCTGCTGTGTCTGCTTGTTTGCTGAATCACTGCCGATTTAAACTCAGCAAATAGCAACAAAAAGCTGTTTTAATGAGATTTTAAAGTTCAGCTGTGAAAATTGAAAGTCACCCAACATCCAATCACCCAACCACCTGCAAATATTGCACTGAAATGTTCTTGTCACTCACAGGGATTCTATTTCTGACCAGCCAGTTTACAGTAGTGGGAACGAACCACGGGCAGGAAGGACGAGGAGCGACTGGCTTGCTTCTGTTTGCCAGGAACACTTTTGGGGGAATTAAATAGGAAATGTTTGCAAAGGGTTCGGCATAGTGCCTGGCAAGGAGAAGATGCTCAATAAACATTGGTTGTCCCGTCTGCACTCTCTTCTCTGAGATCACATATGAGGAGGGTTCGCCATGATGCCCCGTGCTCTCCTTTATGGAACGTGGAGTATGAATGCATTCCTGGGTCTGAATAATTAAATAAATGCATTCACCCAGACACTAAAAGAAGGCCATGCATGAGCTAATAATGAGAATGTCAGAAGTCAAGAGTTATGATTAACGTACTTCTAGGTACTAAAAACAAAAATATGACTTATCTATCTTTTATTGTTTCAATCAATCTCTCGGCCCCAACTGGGTCTATTAATAGGAAAACAAGTATTTCCCCCATTTCTCACTCAAAAATATTCCTATGTCTCAGGCTAGCTCAGTCCTTAGTGCTGATGCTCAGTCTTGGTTTCAAGGCCGGGCACAGGGGGAACTGAAAACTCTTAGTGGTCAACTAGGCTTTGAGTGTCGGGGCCACACAGTATTACAGACAGGGCTTCATGGGGCACAGTCTACAGATGCTTGCCTGTGCAGTGACAATGCCCGCATTGCTGCCCAGGCCAGGTAATGCTCTGCCCCTGAACTGAGACGCTTCATCAGCCGCATCAGCTGCATGCTGCGGAGAAATGAGCAATCTCTCCGCTCCAGGGGCCCTTCGGGGCTGGAAGATGCCTCCCCACCCAGCAGGCAGGTGACAGAAATGAGCAAAGTAGCCTGGAATTAAGAAAAACCAGCCCATGGGCTTTATTTTTACTGAACTTTAATGTAAGCAGGTGATGTCTAAATATGTGTAATATTGGTTACAGTTGATATTTATGGAAATGCAAATTGAGAGCAAAAAATATTTAATAATAAATCAAAATTTTCCTTTTTATAATTCATTCCTTCTTTAATATGAACTTGGAAACCTGACATCTTTTCTTCTGTACTAAATGCCCATGTCTTCCATTTTGCGTTCTGAACATGAACACAACATTTGCACCATTAGAATTCCATTCCTTCAATATTGTCACATTTATATAGTTTTCCGTACTGTTTTATCCTACAATTTAATAATGTCAATTTATAGTGCTCCCTTTATTCCTTAAGATTAAGCAAACTCAACAGTGTTACTTCACTTTCATTAAGTTTAAAATACACTTTTTGGAATCCAGGCTTCATTCCTGCAATTTTGAGAATGAAGTTCGGGCTATCACCTTCATTTGTAGAAAACTCATTCCAATGTAGTCAAATGAGCCAGATTATCCTCCACAAAATGAGCATCTTAGAGATAATATATATATTTTTAGAAATGAGTGAATTGAATCTTACATCTTAAAACTACAATGTACAGATACCTCACTCATGGACACTCTTGAAAAGGAAGATTCCAAGTCTAGTTTTTTGTGAGTTGTCATGGAGATTTTCCCTCAGATCATATAAATAAGTCAATTTCTTTTATCAACTCAAAATACCCTTCACAACTCAAAAGCACCTAAACTGCCTCATCCAAAGTCCACGAGTCCAGCAGAACGTGGTGCCTGTGCCTTGGGAGGGTCACGTCGGCAGTTCAAGCCACAGAAGCACACCCTGCACCAGTGTCACTTACTGCATCCCTGACATTTTCCAAGCTTAACCTTTCACTACTAACCGATTGCTGGTGAATAATTAAACAAACAGGCATAGAGTCTATGCCCTTGCAAATGGTGCCTCACTAAGTTTCCTAATAAGTGTGACACTAACACCAACCAGACCACACATCATTGCCTGTAACCATGCTAATATTGACCAACGTTCAAACTCTCAAGACTCCCTGGCTTCCAAAGTAAGTTATTTCCTGATATCACATCTGTCACACTGTATCATATCCAAATGGTCTTCTAGCTCATCAATCCTAAGAAACTCCATAAAAAATATGTATGTGCTGTATATTACCTTTAATATGTGTACTAACTCATCAGATACAAGAAACCACTAGAAATTATCTAAATTTCTTACATAACTTGCACAGTTTATTTTTAGTCATATTTGTAAAACACTAAGCAACAGGACTTCTGGTTGTTTCTGTTTGAAATATATCAAGTCTGTTGCATTCAGTAGATACTCTTTTCTAAACTCATCACCTACAAATAGTTTTGATGCTCAGGCAAAACTTTCCCTTAACACATAGTGGCATTTAACTACAGTGTCATTTAATGTTTGCACATTAAAAAAACCTTAAAAATCCATCCTTTTTAGTTTAAGTACTTCTCATCATACATAGTTATGATCCTATTTTTTATATGGTTCATAGTTATGACCCTGTTTTTATTGCATAATATATTCTTTTGACACAGCAACCTTCCCAGGATATCTTTCATTTCAGAAGAACTGGGAATTATGTAGATCTGGTATGTGACATTGAACTAGGCAACTTCTCTGGGTCTTAAATTCCCCCTCCATAAATGACAGCTGATTAACCTCAAAAGTCCTACTAATTTTAGCATTTAAGAATGTTATGGACTTCTGGCCAAGATGGAGGCATAGGTAGACACACTGTGCCTCCTTGTACAACCAAAAGAAGGACAACAACAAATTTAAAAACAAAAAAAACAACCAGAACTGACAGAAAATTGAACTGTATGGAAATCCAACAACCAAGGAGTTAAAGAAGAAACATTCATCCAGACCTGTAGGAGGGGCAGAGATGGGCAGCCAGGCAGAGAGGACTCAAGGCAAGGTGGCAGCTGGTGGACCTGGCGAGGTAGCTGTTTGCAGACTGGGCGGTCCCACATTCATGTGCGGATAAACTGGGAGGAAAAACTGGGGAGCAAGACAGGCCACTCAACCCGGGCTTCCAGTGTGGGGAAGTAAGGCCTCAAACCTCTGATTGAAAACACCTGTGGGGGCTGAGGTGGTGGGAGAAACTCCCAGCCTCACAGGAGAGTTCATTGGAGAGACCCACGGGATCCTAGAATGTACACAGACTACCCACCTGGGAATCAGCACCAGAAGGGCCCAATTAGCTTGTGGGTGCAAGGGGCAGTGACTGAAAACTGGCAGAGAGTGGAGCAAGCAACTTTGTTCCCTCTCTGACCCCTCCCCCACAAACAGCGTCACAACGCAGCGTTGTGGGTTGTCTCGCCCTGGTGAACACCTAAGGCTCTGCCCCTTACTATCTAATAGGAGCCGAGACCAAAAAAAAAAAAAAAAAAAAAAAAAAAAAAAAAAAAAAAAAAAAAAAAAAAAAAAAAAAAAAAAAAAAAAAAAAAAAAAAAAAAAAAAAAAAAAAAAAAATGGCCTAAATGAAAGAACAGATCAACGCTCCAGAAAAAAAATACCACTAAGCAAGGAAGAGATAGCCAACCTATCAAACTCACAGTTCAAAACACTGGTAATCAGGATGCTCACAGAATTGGTTGAATATGGTCACAAATTAGATGAACAAATGAAGGCTACGCTAAGTGAAATAAAGGAAAATGTACAGGGAAACAACAGTGTTGAGAAGGAAACTGGGACTCAGATCAATGGTTTGGAGCAGAAGGAAGAAAGAAACATTCAACCAGAACAGAATGAAGAAACAGGAATTCAAAAAAATGAGGACAGGCTTAGGAACCTCAGGACGTCTTTAAATGTTCCAACATCCAAATCATAGGGGTGCCAGAAGGAGAAGAGGAAGAGAAAGAAATTGAAAATGTAATGAAGGAGAACTTCCCCAATCTGGAAAAAGATATAGACTTCCAGGGAGTCCAGGAAGCTCAGAGAGTCCCAAAGAAGTTGGACCCAAGGAGGAACACACCAAGGCACATCATAATTACATTACCCAATATTAAAGATAAAGAGAGAATCTTAAAAGCAGTAAGAGAAAAGGAGACAGTAACCTACAAAGGAGTGCCCATAAGACTGTCAGCTGATTTCTCCAAAGAAACCTTGCAGACAAGAAGGGGCTGGCAAGAAGTATTCCAAGTCATGAAAGGCAAGCACCTACATCCAAAATTATTCTATCTAGCAAAGCTTTCATTTAGAATGGAAGGGCAGATAAAGTGCTTCCCAGATAAGGTCAAGTTCAAGGTGTTCATCATCACCAAGCCTTTATTATATGAAATGTTAAGTGGGCTTATCTAAGAAAAAGAAGATCAAAACTATGAACAGTAAAATGACAACAAACTCACAGTTGTTAACAACTGAACCTAAAACAAAAACAAGAACAAACTAAGCAAACAACTAGAACAGGAGCAGAATCACAGAAATGGAGATCACATGGAGGGTTATCAGCAGGGGAGTGGGTGAGAGGAGAGGGGGAAAAGGTACAGGGAATAAGAAAAATAAATGGTAAGTAGAAGATAGACAGGGAGAGATTAACAATAGTTTAGGAAATGTAGAAGCCAAAGAACTTACATGTATGACCTATGGACATGAACTAAAGGTGGGGAGGAATGTGGATGGGAGGGGGTGTGCAGGGTGGAGGGGAATAAAAAAAAAAGATAAATAAATAAATAAATAAAAATAAAGTTATAACCCTAAATCCTAATGTATCCTTGTGGTCCCAGATGCCTCCTCTACCTTCAAGGCAAGTTGCCCAGAAGAGGGACTTTTTTCCAAGAAAAGTGAATGGTGTCCCAGGTTATAATAGAGACTCACAACAAAACAGTAAAATTATTATCAGTCCTAGCATTATTTAACCTTACATGTGATCACCTGCAAAGCATTTCATTGTTGTCCACTTTGTGTCCACCTTTAACGTAAAGGGAAGAGGGAGGGTAGAAGAACGGAGGTGGGAAGGTATTGAAACTTACGCACCTACTCAGAAGTATGGTAGGCCCATTACATACAGAACTCATTTAATCTTTCTGGTCAAACCACGCTTGCGGGAGATGGCATTATCCTTACCTTACAGATAAGAGAAGGAAGCTCAGAGAAGGTAAGTATCCTGACCAATCTGACAAGCTAGCAGCAAATCTAGGCTTTCAGCAGCTTGGTTTGGCCCCAAAGCCCTTGTTGTATCCCCTACACACTGCATGATTCTTGGAAGTGCAGAGCCTTCCTTGCTAGTGAGTTGTTTCAGGTCACCCATCTCCCAAGCAGTCCATGCTCAACAAGGGTGCTTTTTTCTCTATGCTCATTGCCCCTGGCAGCCATGGATCAACCTTGGGTTGACGGGGTTGGAGGCCAGAAAGAGGAGAGACGAGGCCAGGATAAAGGGCTTGGTGTGGAGGGAGAGTCCTGGGTCCCAGCTGGGTGAGTCTGTAGGAGGCAGGGTCAGGAAGAGGCTGACAGTCAATGACCATGAGAGGCAGTGAGCCAGTCCAGGGCCCCAGACCTGAATGTCCTTCCGGCTGCTGTACCTCATGCCTCAAACTCCGAAGCAGTGACTGTCAGAGTCAGATCGTTTTCAGAAGGAGATGGAAAAATCAGCTAAGCAATCAGACTGATTTTATACCATCTGATGCCTTGTGTTGGCTGGTATTGACAGAATATCAGCAGTTAGATGTGCCATTCCCTCCCTCCCTTCTTTCTTTCCTTCCTTCCTTCCTTCCTTCCTTCCTTCCTTCCTTCCTTCCTTCCTTCCTCCCTCCCTTCCTTCCTCCCTTCCTGGATTACTGGGTCATATGGTACTTCTATTTGTAATTTTCGAGGAACCTCCATACTATTTTCCATAATGGCTGTGCCGATTTACATAGACAGTGCTTCTTGATTCCCAACTAAATCAGATTAAGATAGGAGGACTCCACCCTTCTCCCCATATCCTTCTCATTTTCTGACATCTGGAATTGTTTTTATACTGTCAAGGCTGATCATATTATGTTTTTTTCTACAACCACGTTGAAGTCTTTTGTGTTCTATCAGGCTGATTTTCAAGGTTGGAAACTAAAAAACTTTATGTTAATATACAGTGAAATTATTAATACATTAATTAATTTTTTCCATAAATATGGAGGCAGACACTGAGCTAGAATGACACTATGGGTCCAACATCATAAAGCATGGGCTGTGCCCCGGGTTGAATGGATCTCGTTCATCACACTTTGTTGGTGTTCTAACACCACAGCTCCGTCTGCTGCGGCATGTTGAAGGGCAGGCCTCGCTTTGGTGTGAGCAGAAACAGGGGTCTGGCTAGGAAGCTCTCAAATGTCAAAAGCTGGGGAGGGGGGCGGGTTGTTACACAGGAGTCTAGATGCCCTAATTCTGAGAAAAAATGTCAGCCTTTGTAGAGAACAGGGCTCTGATTTTTGCCCAGGATTTGGCTACCAAAGCTCCAGACTCAGGGATGGGTGAGGAGAGTGTAGGGCACCACCAACTGGCCAGTTCATCAGGAGGCAATTTGAATTTTCTTCTCTGCTGTGTTCCCGGCCATCCCCACTCCACACCATTCTGGAAGATAGCTTCATTGATTTGATTATCAATCAATGAGTTTTTATTTTCTTCACATCTTCTGAAAATGGGTTAGAATCTCACCTCCACTGTCATCTCCAATGACCCTGACTATTGTGAGTTTATTACCCTTTTTATTTTACTGAGGTCTCTGGAAGGAGAAAATCATGACTATGTGAGTATTTTATTTCTTTCCTGATTATAACACCGCTCAGGTTTATTATGAAGAAAAGCTCAAACAATCAAGAAAAACATAAAAACTCCATAAATTCCTGCAACGTGGAGACAACCACTGTTAATATCTTGGTGGAAATGCTTCCTGAACCTACCGGCTTTCCCAGCTCTCTGTGGAACTGCCAGAGCACAGGGCCTGTGCTTTTATCGCTAACCTTTCACTCCTTGCGGGAGCCGTGAAGCCAAAGGCAGGATCAAATTGTTAAGGGGGCATATTCCTCACTGTCCTAGAAGCTGCCTTGATCCTTTACCTTGAATTGTCCCCTCCTTCTCTACTTTTCCTGCTCCTGGCTTTTCATCTTAGGGTGGAGACATGGCAGTTCTTAAACATCCGAGTCCCTTTGCAGAGAGGGGCTTTCTAGAGTAGATTCTTTCCGGATTCTTCTTTCTCTGGGTTGTACTGTGGGCAAATGGAAAATCAGATTCATTGGTTTATGAAACTTGCTTTACACAGTTGAGTCACACTCCTGAATATTCTCAAGCGTGGAAAAAGCAAAACAAAACAGAACATGGCCCATTCGGCCTCCTTTCCCTGGTGAATGGGCCTTCTCTCTGAATGTACAGATCCTGGGGTGGAAGGGAGAGGACATGGGCAGATTGTCAAGGTTAATGGAACCGAGAGAAGAGCACTCAGGGATAGCTGCCCTCCACATCCTTCTTCCGCATAGGAACAAACTCTCTCTTTTTCCTATTTTGCTAGAGCTGTGTTTGCTTGCTTGCTTGTTTTGGACTTGAATTAGAAAAAGGACAAGTTTGGTTCATCTCCAGTTGATTGCAGAACCAGCTCGAATCAGCAGGACTAACTTTGCCTTCTGCTGTGTGGGATGATCCTCAGGGTCCAAGACAAGGGAAATTTCAAGTGCGTGGGACTGGCAGACCCAGTTATTCTGTTCTTCCCTCCAGGAGGCCAGGCAGGCACCTATGTGAAGGCACCCGATGGCTCTGCACTTCTCTGGGCCATCAGTCAACTCCCTGAGTCTGGGCTCTGCTTCTTGGCCCAAGTTCCTGGCAGAAAAAAAGGCCATAGAGCGGAGCCAGCCTCAGTCTCTCAGTCACAGACAGGCTTAAAGGAACAAAACCATCACATTCCCTGTCCGGGGAGGCCTTGGGAACTTTCCGCAAATTTTTTTTCTTTTCTCCTTCATCCCGTTGTGGGGAAATTTAGACCAGCTCTGCCCGCATGGTGCTGAGTCTCACCTGGTGGTCAGAGCCCAGAGAGGCCGGGATCCTGCCCGGGGACGCAGCTCGGACAGTGTGCTCTGGGAGGCCGGCCTCATCCGCACAAGCACTGGTGACTGTCCCCGGGATCAGGAGGCAGAAACCTCGCACCTTCTCGGATACACAGACAATTGCAGGATTCTTTGAAATTTTGATCGGATCACAGTTTATTTTTTGAGTCATGCCTTGTGGAAATGGATCTTTTTATGGTTAAGAGATGAGCCTGTTCTGAGACTCATAACCAAAAAACCTGTAGTTATAGCCTGGAAATAAACTCCTTTTCGACTTTTTGTTTGTTTGTTTTTGGCAATGCCTCAGGTGATTGAACTAAGAGATCAAATATGGAAACAGGAGCACAAAAATAACAGTCACCTTGTCAAGTTCCCACACTCGGAATAAATAGTAATGAAACAAGGGACCCTCGAGAACCACCATTTGTCCTTCTAGGCTCTGCTCCCTTCCCTTATTCCATGCAGGCTCCTAGGACCCTGCAGGGCAGAATTGAACTTGCTGGTCTTTGGGCTATGTAACGTATAACTTATTGTACTTTTACAATTATTTGCTATATTCTTCTTCTTTATTAAAATTTGAGCCCCTTGAGGGTAGGTCGCATCTATTTTTGTAACTCAGTGAGAACAGTGCCTTACACATATAGGCTAAAAAGAAATATAACAATGAATAAATGAATGAGTGAATGAATGAATGGCATGTGGATCATAGGCTTTCCTTCTCAGTTCACATGCCCGAAGGTGTTGTCTCCTGAAGCATGTTTTTCAGGCCATAACTATAACAAAAATAACCACTGCAGTTTATTGAGCATAAATGCCAGGAACCATACTAAGCACTTTATGCACACACTCTCATTTAATCGGGAT
Source organism: Macrotus californicus (assembly GCA_007922815.1). NCBI lineage: Eukaryota > Metazoa > Chordata > Mammalia > Chiroptera > Phyllostomidae > Macrotus > Macrotus californicus. The sequence goes on along the minus strand of VMDR010002008.1, from coordinate 64,897 downwards.
CCACACCCTAAGTTTGTGTGTGGTGTTGTATGATCTCACAGCATCTTGTACTTCCCCACTGTGCTACCCACCACACTGACAAATCACTGTTTGCTCTGTGTTTCCTTGGATTGAGCACCCCTGAGGGCAGACACCTGATCATTTCTTATACAATGCTGAATCCTCCAGCATGCAGCCCACATAATATGTGCCTTGTAATACATACTGCATTGATTTTTCTTTCTTTCCTGAATTCTTACAAATCCCCGTTAGGTGCTATTGCAAGTATTTTCCAGTGTAATTATTGCCGCCCTGAGGGTCTCTGTTCTTTTCCATTCTTCAGAGAGAACATAAGGAGACTCGCCAATTCTCCCAGTGGTAGCTCAAAACACTGGTCACCTCTATTGTCACCTATAGGTCACTCTGTGCCTTGAACCTTGGAAAAGGCCTCTCCCCACTCCCGGATTGTTCATCCTTTTGGTCGCTATGCACACGTGTGCGCCTCTCCACCAACACGACGGCAAGTACCCATAAAACTAGAATGAACAGCACATCCAGGGATAAGACATGGCAGTGTAGGGTTCATTGCTAAAAGCCCAAGCGTCCGTGATTTTGAGACCACTGCTCCCACCAGTCCCACATGTGCGCCAGGTTAGAAAGCTTAAGGCACCCACTTCCCTAGAAGGAGTAGGGTGGCTCTTCATATCTAACAATCAGAGGAGGTTTGCCTTTGCCCCCAACTCCATCCTATCACCAGCCCATTTTCCCCACTAATTTCCACATCCAACAACATTTCCATCCTAATAGGATTTTCTCTATTGTGTCTAGGGTTTTGTTCTGCTCCTTGCCATCTATCATCAGAGATCCCAACTTCTCTCTATATTTTCAAGTGTAGGCCTTCTGGTCTATTCCCACGGCCAGGAAACAGTTGAATACTTTCTGAAAAACGAGCTAAAAATATTCCCTTTTTACCAGGGAACTGAACCAAGTTCCTGAAAACAGCACGTCCATTGGATACCATTCTCTCTTTCACCTTCCTGAATTCCAGAAATGCAGATTACCTCCACAGGTCCTGGCAGACAGTTTGCCGACTTGTAGATCAGGGATCTAAATGTTTCAGAAATAAATTGGCCAAGAGTGGCAGGGGTGTGATTTCAACTGGCGCTGCCAGTGTTTGGTATCGCACGATTGTTGCTGGGAGCCCATAGAGGAACAGTGAAAGCTCACAGTTTCCATTATAATAATAAACTGCAGGTGCCTATTTAAAGCACCAGACATTTCCTTCAAAGCCGGGGACACAGCTTGGACAGTGGAACCAAAGGACCAGGAGCTGGGAGTCTTGATCATTTATTATGCGATCATAACGGAGTCATTCCACCTCTCTGGACTTCATTTTCATGTCTGTAGCTGATGGGGGACTCAAATCTTGGAAAAATTTTAGCTTCAGGTAATAGCTAATAAGCTTAGTAATCAATGGATGTAAAAACCTATTGTTTCAGGAACTGAAGGTGTGACCCACCTTGACTCCAGGAGACCAGAAGCAGTTCCACCTTTGTGGCTTAGGTGGTCTCAAGCAATTAAGATGGTATCTGAGCCATTTTACTCCAGGGTGGGATGCCCACCACCCAGGACACAGATGACAGAGTGCTGCAGCTTTGATCTGACTAACTTGTTCCCAGAGTTCCAAACCCCTTACCTGTACTTTTCTTCTCTTTATAAAAGGGTCATTTTAAAATGGAATCTAAGATGGTCTGTTAGGTACAAACCTGCTGTCTTCTCAGATCGCCAGCCATCCGAATGAAGTACCCATAAAGATGCAATCCCTGTCCCTGCTTTTGGGGTCTGGTAGGTGACAAGCAGCATGAATGCCAGCTTTTCTGGCTTCGTAACATGAGATAGTTGATAGATGTAGGCTAACGCAATGTTGGTCATCATTGTATAATATGAAGATGTATCAAATCAACATGTAGTACACCTTAAACTTGCACAAGGTTACATCAATTATATCTCAATAAAACTGGGGAGGGTTAAGGGGTTGACTAGTTGTCTGAAGATCTTTCATCTCTCCTGTGAAAATCACTTCAGTCTTATGGCAAGTTACGCACCTGATGCCGGCTTCTGTCCCCATCCTGTCTCTCAGAGGACAGGTTTCCTCTTCTGAGCTGCAGCTCCGGAAGGGACCTTCCACACCAGCTCCCAGCGTTGCTGAAACTGCTCTTGTCTGCTCGGAGTCATAATACACAGCTTTGTCATGGTAGAGTGGCGGCTGTAGGAGGAAGAGAAAACAGGGGTTTCGTGAGAGATCATCTTTGCTACGTGTAGAAAGCTTTCTGTGCCTCTTTTTTAAAAGTTCATTTCTTAATTATATAAGAAACTCATTCTCTTGTATAAAAATTGGAAAACTATGATAAGTTTAGAAAAAAGGGTAAGATCATTCTTAATCCTATAATTTTACCTCTCCCATGGGGAAAATCCGTTGACATTTTGGTGCATTCTCCACTTTCTATGCATTTTTCTTTTTACATTTTTACATTGTTTCATTCCTTTTCTGCCACTTAAGATGGTATGCTAAGCATTTCCTTATGTGATTGAACTTATTTATGAATACTATTTAGTGGCTTCATTATATTCTGTGTTCTGGGCATTGCTTTGAGGTTGATAAGTCAGGTTGCTTTTAGTATACTCTTTTAAAAATATTTTATGAGTAATACTGAGATGAACATTCATATCTACATATCTCTGTGAATTTCAGATTTTTTCCCCTTAAAATGCATTTATAGAAATGAGTTACTAAATTAAAGAGTATGAATAGTTTTAAGACTCTTGATAATGTTTTGGTCTTAATCTTTCAAGCATACTTTATGACTCAATGTCACCATTTTTTTTCTGTTAAAGAATATCATATCCTTTTGAGTAATGAGAAAACTGTTTCTAGCACTTTTCCCTGAAGCAATACATGCCCAAACCTCCTTCCAGGAAACATCAGAATCCAGATCTTTGATGGGAACTGTCAATCAGCTGCAAGAGAGACCTGCCTGACCCTAGGCGTCTCCAAGTCCCTAAGACATTTATTTTCAATGTCACTGGGAAATGCAGGTATAAAGGAAGCCAGAAAATGGCTCTTGACTGTAAAGAAATAGAAACCCAGTGAGTGCAAAAAATCGGCTCTCCTGTTCAATACACTGCACTTGAAACACATTAAAATATAATAGGACCAGCTGTGTGACTTTGGACCCGTAGCCTGGCTGCATAGATAGCCTCTTGTGCAAAGAGAGAGAGTGAACCAAACGTATTATAAAGTCCTTTCAGTCGGCACCAGATGATTCTGTGTTCTTTCCCAGCAGTGTGTGGATTACGAAGTCATGTCCTAAAAATACTCTGAAATGACTTTGAGTTTGAGGTTTTCTTTGAAATGGTGATGGCTTAAAATTCACCATCTTGGAGGTGTAGAATGTTGCAGAATTGGGTAGAAGAGTTTGGAATCAGACAGGCTTGGGAGAAGCTTCGCTGATTATGAGCCACTTGTGTCCTTTTGCGATGACTGAAAAGCTTTGAGCCTTGATTTCTTCAACTCTAAAAGGGCTGATAACGAGCCCGTTTCATGAGGCAGCTGGAGGATTGGGTGGGGAGGTGGTGCATGTGAGTGGCTCACAAGGGCCACTCAGGAAGGATCATTGTGAGAACCCCTGAGTTTATTGGGCCCAAATGAGCATTACTCCTAGTGCAGCAGGGGAAACTGAGGTCCAGGGAAGCTGCCCCTTGACAAAAACTACACAGCATGGTAGACATGAAATCACAGACCACCTGTGGTTTACTTGCCTCCATTTATTCTGTCACCGCCATACAACTCAGGAAAGAGCCGAGTGAGGATAAAGATTTCTAGTGGAAATTGAGGTCCAAAGCCAATTGACAGTATTGTGTGTGTACAATCTGATTTTATTTGACTGTCCAGTCATGTGCTGGGCACTCAGCAGACACCTGCCTTTTCGTCTGAACTCAGATCCAGCCACAATAGTTGCCTTTTTCAACCCCAAAGGTGATCCCGGGATAGGGTTGCAGTAGAGTGTGAAGGCCCCACAGAGGTCTCCGCAGTGCCTTGCATGTGCGCTCTACACTCTTCCCCTTTGTTTCCATTTCCCTTTGAGGCCCCACCTCCTCCTTTCTGCCCATCAGCTGAGACAAACTTTTCTCTCCCTGAGGCCTTCTGGCCGCACGTAGGCTCTCTAACACCCAGTCTCTTCTGGTTTACTCTAGTGGGTTTGTGTTTGCTTGTCTTATCTCCTCTGTAAGACTCTAAGCTCCTGCACAAGGGGGTTCTCCTCTTCTTTTAAACTCTTCAGAGTACTTAGCAGATTGCTAGGTATACTACAGGTACTTAATAAATAGTTCATTCTTTGGTACAGACGTTCTTCACATTCCAGCAGATGAAAATGGGATCCTCTAATCTTGCTGGCTCCAACTGTGGTCTGGATCAGCAGCATTGGCATGTTTTTTAAAAGTAATAAAGACTTGCTTAATGCAAACCACTAATACATACACACAAACTATAAAGTCTTAAGAAATTTAAATATCTAAGTCATGGCAAACAGGTGGTAGTATAGGGAACCTATTCATGTGTGATGTGACCCGTGGCTCAGCTCTGGTTCTGAAAGCAGACAGATGCGTGTTGGCATGCAGGGAACATCTGTGAATAGTTTTCCCGTGGGGAATCAGGCATGCATTGTCTCTAGGCCACTTTTAAACTTGCTCTTGCAAAAACTCCCTCTCCTGGGATGGAGACAGCAGAAGTTTACTGTGACTTGTGCTAGACTTCCCAAGCATGAGTGTAAACATCTCAGCCTTCTCTCCTTTACATTTGTAAATGACCTTTCTCTTTGAAGCAACTGGTAACATTCTTTCCTTTGTTATCTATAAAGGTATTCACCCAAAGCGAACCTATGCATAGTTAATGAGAACCATCCTGGATGTAATGTACCTAGAATATCAACAAAAGCTTGTGGAGGCAGGGGTCAGGGCCCCTCTCTAAATCACTTAGAGATCGACCATGTATCCCTTTTCTCTATGGGATTCCTTTAATCTGTGTGAATTTGTTCCTCACTTGTCTGGGGATATAGGACAGGCATTCTACAACAACATGCGGTCCTGCCGGACGGGACTGTGACGTGGCAGTCCAACAACCAGGGTGTACATGATGTTTGAAGGAGGCAGCAACCAACTCGCTTCCCACGGTGAAGAGGGCATCTTCAGAGATTAAGGGGCACCCGGGTGTAGCAGTGGTTCACATTAGCTCTCCTCATGGGGAGGCATGAGAGCCTCGCCAGTCAAGGTGAGGAGCGCCGTCTGCTGTTCTTCAGGCAGGTCAAAACTCTCAAAATCTAGAGGATTGAAGGGAAAGAATTATTTTTCTATTTCTGGATCTGTGTCACCTGAGGCAGGAACAGGGCATTTTGCTCTAACCGTCTCCTTGGTCATTTTCTTGGCAAAGAAGTTAGTTTTTGTTTGAGGGATCCATTAGCCTTTACTTACTGACTTTTCTGCGGCTCTCTGGACAGTTCCCAAAGCCTTCCCAGCAACATTAGGTCAGGCTGGTGGAGCAGCAAACATTGCCCACACGTGGTGCGGAGGCCCAGACCCCAGCTTTAGCCCATGTTCAGGAGCCACACAGCTCCATTTTCCTGGATTAGGTTGGAATCAGCAGTCAAACTCATGCAACACTGCCCTCGTCATCTTCTGGGAGCTTGGTGTTCCTGGGCAAGAGAGAGAATGCATGAATGATAGAGGCCAGTGTGGGTTACTGAGCAAGAGAGAGAGAGAGAGAGCACATCTTCGTTCCCCTGGGATTGTATGTATATGTGAGAGAGAGCACATCTTCGTTCCCCTGGGATTGTATGTATATGTGTGTGTGTGTGTGTGTGTGTGTGTGTGTGTGTGTGTGTGTGTGTCCCATTCTTGGGAATGAGAAAGACTAGAGGCTTTTTCAAAATAAACAATTAACTTCCCAAGCTTTCGAAGGCTTATAATGGGTCCACCCCTTAGCCAACGATTTTCCCAGGTTAGATTGAGAGGCCTTTGTGGTCAAACACTGTCCCCTGCACCACTTTGACTTCTATTGCACATGTGCTTACCTCCCCCTGTCCTTCTCAACAATCCAGTACCAGAAGGGGAAAAGAGGGGTCTTGGTCCTTGGCAGAACAATGCTATGATCCCCTGGGGTGTGAAGCTACAGTTTTCTGGTGAAGCAAACAAGCTCATACCCCCCAGTTTATTCATCTCAATGTCTAATTCCCTTCACTCTCTTTCTTATTAATAACCAGTTAACTAACTATGGTAACATTAATGGAGAACTGACTCAGAATCTGCATTTTAACAAGCTCCCCAGGTGATTTGTATGCACGAGAAGCACTGTGCCAATTGACCCTAGTAGCCCAATTCTGGACCTTTTCTTCCTTACTTGATCCACTGTTTCTGCTTCTCCCATACCTGGCTTTTTCCACATTGCCCTACTCCCCTTGCTTCCCCTCCTTACTGCATCCCTTAACCATTTTCCTTCAAGTATCTTCAATTCTCTCACTCCTCTAGTCTCTTTCTGTCTCCAAAATGCCAACAACTGACTTTCTCCATTTTTTTCTTGTTATTTTTTGAGCTCCTGGTTCCTACCATGCCGGGCTTTGTGCTTTGTTGAATCTATACGTGCCTTCTTCATCCAACAGCTGTGTAAGACATCTTCTGCAAGAAATCAGAACTCAACCCTGTTTGTTGTTTCTGTTCAGCAACTTACTCCTGACTGAATATGGGGTGGATACGTGAAGTCTGTCCTCTTTATTTATGGATTCAGCTACAAAAAAGGAATCTGAGAACTGAGTAGTCTTCAGTAGTTAAGCCTAAACCTTTAACACAAAGAAAGGTATGCTTCACTTTAAGACCATCAAGCACAGAAAATTGTACTTAGAAGGAGGAATGCCAGGGTTTGCTGTATATAATAATTCTTGCACTTTAAAAGAAAGGACTTCAAAAGGTTTTCAAACTGGTCATCTTTAAAGTGACTTAAAATTACATTTACCCACATCTTGATAAGAGCACAGGTATTCTGAAATTCAGGGGAGACGTCTTCAGTTTGAGTTACTGTATTTTATGTTGAATCCAGGGGAAAAAAGCAGAGCTGGAGTCTAAATTACAAAAAAAAAATTCCGTCACGTGTTTTGTGGCAGGAACTAAGCAGTTAAGTACTGCTGCTGAAGATCACATTACTTTTTGGCTCACGTTTCCTACCTGAATCTTAATTTACAATGATAATTTTCTTTAGAGATTTTAAGAAAATAATTGTTCAAAATGAAAAGAAATATATTGGATGGAGTCTTCCTTAATGCCAAGGGCTAACAATAATTGAGTGGTTCGATTTTAATTCATTTTTCTTAAACCTCTGGTTGCTTACATGGTAACTTTCTTCCCCAATCAATTAGTCTAACAATTCATATCAATATTTTATTTTTAATGGTTGACTATTCATTTCATTAAAAATGGAAGTGCATTAGCTCTATGTAAATGATTCCCTTGGGATAGCCTTATTTAAATATTCATAACATGAAAATTAATAAATCTGAGTGCAGTGTTTGCATTTTAAAAAGGCAGGCTACTGTCAGATGTATTTGGTCCTTGGTGAAATTCACTAAATTAAAAACCTTGAGCATTATCTTTTTATTGATTCTCTTTATAATAAAACAATGCAGCAGAAGTGCTATGAGAACAGTATCACCACCCAATGACTCATTACTTCTCTTGGCTTCATCCACTGTAACTGTCTTCCCTGCTTTTCGGTCTTTCTTGTCGCCCTCCACTTCTACCACCTGCATTCTGACCATTAAATCAGCTTGTCTGAAGCCAATGAATCATAATAGCGTACAGCACGCTCTAGGGAAAACTCTTTCCATTGGGACTCCTCAGTTGAAGAATGAGGTGTACACTTCATGGGGGTAAAAGCTGTTTGTTGCAGGTCAGTTCATGAGGATATACAACTTTAGAATAAGCAAACTTAGCAAGTCTATACATTGATTGGGAGCTGAAAGAACCCAACTAGAGTAAGGCATCTCTGATAAGCTACCAAAGCTTTGAGAATGTCATTTACATCGTTCACAAAAATTAACTTGAAATGGATTAAAGACTTAAATGTAAGACCTGGGAAAAAAAACCTTATAAAATTCCTAGAAGAAAACATAAAGAAAAAACTCTTTGACTTTGGTCTTGGCAATGATTTTTTTGAGTATGATACCATAAGTATAGGCAACAAAAGCAGAAGTTAGCAAGTGGGTCTCCATCATATTCAAAGGCTTCCATACAGCAAAGAAAACAACAAAATGAAAAGGCAACCTATGGAATAGGAAAAATATATTTGCCACTCTGTATATGATAAGGGATTATTATCTAAACTATATGAGGAACTCATACAACTCAACGGCAAAAAAAACAAATAATGTAATTTAAAAATTGGCAAAGGACCTGAGCAGACATTTTTCCAAAGAAGATATACAAATGTCCAACAGGTACATGAAAAGGTAGGTGCTCAGCATCACCACTTCTCAGAGAAATGCGAATCAAGACCACAACAAGTTATCACCTCATACCGGTCAGGACGGCTGTTATGAAAAAGAGAAGACATGACAAATGCTGGTGAGGATGTGGGAGAAAGGAATCCTTGTACACAGTTGGCACAAATGTAAACTGGAACAGCCACTATGGAAAACAGAATGGAGGTTCCTCAAAAAATTTAAAAACTGCCATATGACCCATCAACCCAGCTTCTGGGTGTGCCTCCCAGGAAATCAAATCACTATCTTGAAGAGATATCTGCACTCTTGTGTGCATTGCAGCACGATTCACAGTAGCTAAGACATGGGAACAACTTAAGTATCAGTCTGGAGATGAATGGATAAAGAAAATGTGATATACATATATATACACATCCATATCCATACATATGTATAGATATAACGTGTGTGTTTATATATATTCACACACCCACACTCACACAATGGAATGTTAAAAATGCGGAAACCCTGCCATCTGCAACAACATGAATGAAGCCGGAGGGCATTGTGCTACATGAAATTAGCTGGACAGAGAAAAATAAAAGTGCACAGTATCACTTACATGTGGAATCTTAAAAAGAACGAAAGAAAGAAAAAACAAATGTTCTTCCAGTTCTAACGTTGTGTATGAAAAAGAGTAGGTCTTTGAAAGAGAAAACCCAGGCTGGACTGGCAAATAGGTGCCACAAAAGGGACCCCTTCCTGACCCCTAGGGACTCAGATCCCGCTCCTTCATCTGAAGCCCACTCAGAGCCTCGGAATCCACTCTACCCACGCCTTTGGTTAGCCTCTACCACACCCTCATGATCAGCTCATGTGCTGACACTTCCTTGCCACCCCTGAAGGTGAAAGATTAACAGAAGAGAAAAAAATTCTTTTCTACTTGGGCAGGGCACGACAGTCATGACTGCCAGGGGCCAGAGATCTCCACTGGCATCAGACTCTCGAGATCGAAACTCAGGTTTGAGGCTGAGAGGACAGAGAAACCTTCAGAAGAGCAAAGGCCAGACCCCACATCGTCTGAAATGGAACCTGAAATCGAGCCCCCAGACACTTCTGTGTTTGGTTCTCAAGACATGGAGCTGTGTTTGTGATTCTTGATACAAATCAAGTTCTTCTTCTGGGCCAAGAGAGGAAAGAAAATACTCAAATCCCTACACTGTGTTTATTTGATTTTACCGAACACTTATAAATTCAGTTGTTCTATTGTAAATGAGACCCATGTGGAATCCATACATATAGTAGAGAGACAGATGGTGTGGTCTCTCCCTGCGTGTGTACACAGAGGCTATGAACGTATAAGATATACAAAGAACTGAATGTTTAGAGATATTATATACAGCTGAAAAATTGGAGTTATCTACTTCATAGTTTCTCCAGGTGTGGTCTATAAACCACCTGCCTCAGAGCCTCCTGGGGTGTCATTAAAATTCAGGATGGGAGCCCGACCCCAGACCTCCTGAATCAGTCTCCCCCACAACTCTTCCAAGCCTGTTTCTGGGTCAGTGCTGTGTTCCTAGCTGCCGGGAGCCTCTGGAAGCAACAGTTGTTAGTCTGTGCTTCTGGGCACCTACGTACGTGCTTCTTAGCATGCCTATATTTCATAGGCAAATGTAAATACATTTTAGATTTATCAGTGGTTTTCATGTTCTCTTTATCCCTCTCTTCCTCTCTCAGCTAATTGTGGCTGTAATAAGTTTGTGCTGCTTTTCTTCATGAGTCTTTCCTCTAGGTTTGCAGCACATTATGTTTAGCCACGGTGAAGCTGCTAGAGTCATCCTTTGTTATGTCTGAAGTGGCTTCTCCCCCCTAGGTCCTTATAGCCTTTTTGCAGTTTTCCAGCTGTACCTTTGGCACCACTGAACACTCATGATTTTCTAAAATCTAAAGGGGTGAGAATGAGCTACAGGAGAAATGAAGAAGAAGCAATGCTGCACGTTTATACCTACTCCTTTCACGTGGAGGCTGCCCAAAATTCCAGCTAATACAATTAAGCGGGAATGCCGTGGATTTCATCAGCACTGAAAAGCGGGCCCTTTGGAGGAGTAAATTATGGTGCCTGTTCAGTTGCATTGAAATCACTACCTAAAAGGTACAGATAGTAATTGAGTCGTATACCATAAATGACAGGGTCCAAAGGGAGAATTTCACAAGGTAAATGTACTAAAGGTGAGTGTACTAAATGTATTCTCAACTTGCCCAGGGCTCCGAGCGCAGAGCCTTGCTTTGTAGATGCCAGTGATGGCTGCACGTGGTAAAGGACTGGGAGGTTGGGGAGCATTCTAGCACCGGTTTAGGACCCAGGGGCGGCAGGTGGCCATCCTGGAAGGAATTCCCTAGACCCACAGGTGAGAGGAGCTGACAGCCTGCATGTGAAACATTAGGCAGCCGCAGGATTGAACATGCCCAGCCAAGCTCCTGCAAATGCAGATCATCCAGTGTGTTGTGTGGCAGAGAGTGATTTTCACCCTTAGCATAGGATTCCTCTGCAGCATCACAATTTCTGCTAAAGGAAGAATCTTGCAGATTTTATTATGCTGCAAATTGTTATCACAGGCACTCTGTTGGATTAAGGAGATAGAGATCAGGATACCCTGTGTGATGGGGCTGAGAGAAAGCTGTATAAGTGGAGGTGCCGAGGCCTCGCTTTCCTAGGTCTGCCTTGGTAGGTAGGACAGTTGTCCCTTGGTATCTGGGGGATTGGGTCCAGGACCTCCTACGAATACTGAAATCCACAGAAGCTCAAGTCCCTTATATCGTACAAGATGGTGTACGATAACCTATGCACCTATGCACATCCCCCCCATACTTTAAATCATCTTTAGATTACTTATAATACCTAATACCATGCAAACGCTAGGTAAGGAACCATTATACTGTATTGTTTAGGAAATAAGGATAAAAAAGTCTGTACAAATTCAGTACAAGCACCATTATAAGCCTAACTCCATAGTACATGTCAGCAACAATGTAACATTTTTCCCAAATATCTTTTATTCTCATTTGATTTGATGAGGCGGCAAGCCCTACTTTGAGCTGTGTAGGTGACAGATGTGGACAAAGGGGTCAGAGGACCTAGCCTGATACCTGGGAGAGAAACAAGGGGACCCTAAGCCTTGGCATGGTGGAAGATGAGTACTTCACACACACCAGTTACTATGGTAACAGTATTTTAATGTCACTGCTGCTACCACCACTACTACTATTAATAATAACATATAGGCATCTAATATCATCTAGCATAATCCCCACAAGAAGCTCATGAGGTTCACATGATTATCTCTTTTATACAGAATTTTAGAGAATTAAGCTTAGAGAATTAAATCTTTTGGTCGAGGTCACATGGCCTGGTTCCAAAGACACTACTTGTAACTCCTATTCTACACGCCTTATATTTTCAGTGCATGATGTCACTGAAGACTCACAACAGCTCTATATGGTGGTGGGCTTACACGTCCCCCACCTAATTTACAAATAAGGAAATGGAGGCCTAGCGAGTTTAGGGGAGGTGCTGCCTGCAGGGACAGCCCAGGACTCATGCCCAGGTCTACCTTATGCTAAAGCCTGACTGTCAATAGACAATGCTGGTGAGGCTGGGGGGTAACTTCCCACTGGTGGGGAGGGTGACCTTCAGCGCAACAACAAACCCTGGCTGAGACCTTGTCCGGCCAGGTGTCACCTCCACCTGGAGCCAACATCACCCAAACCCTGGCTGCAGGTGTGCAGACAGAACTCCCATAATTTAAGCCGAGGCTACATTCCAATGGAACACAATTGAGTGACAAAAAGCCTGGCTCAGATAGTAATGGGTTGTCAGGAAGGTAGGAGAAATCGCTGTGAGTCACAGTGGTTGAGGAATGTTTCCTGGGGGAAGCGGATTTGAGATGCAGAGAAAGTGTGGTGGTATTTAGAGCGTCAAAGAGATATTTAATATGCACCTTTTTATCCAATACCTTCAAATGTTCTCAATGCACTGGACATGGTGGGGGAGACTGCAGAAATATGACATACATTTTCTAGTCTTAAGTGGCTTGGAGTCTAGTTGGTGAAATAGAACATACAGGAAGACAGTGATTGATACTAGCCAATACCCAATTAGGGGCTAAATTATGTCCCATTATCTCTAAGTACTGTAGATTTTCAGAGGATGAGCAGTCAGTAATGGGTAGAGTGGTCAGAAAAGGCTTCCTGCAGGGGATGGAGCTTGAGCTGCGCCTTGGAGAAGGTGGGGGTCAGAGGGAGGGTATGCTGTCAGTGACCGTGTGGAATGGGGAGTGGTCATGGTGTATTCGGGGGCTAGTGAACAGTGGAGTAGACACAGATGCTGGCGAGCCTCAGTAGCATCTTCATATTTGAGAGTTGGCATAAAGCTGCCCACAGAATTTGGAGCTAAGGTTGCTACCCCGTGAGTTCAACTATAAAACTTGCTCACAAAATCTGTTAACTCATCTAAGAGAGACTGCCACCAGCCTTGCAGGACTCGATAATGCCAGGGACTTAGAAATCTTGTTTCTTCATCTCTAAAGGTACAGCCATCAGACGAGGGATAGTTGACCACAGAGCCAGGAGCATCATGGGGTCAGTGTCTTTGGTGCCTGTCTCAGCATTGTCCAGGGAAAATGTGTCCTTTGTCCCAACCCAGGTTGTCCAGGCTGCTATAGTTCTCATTTCAAATCACAGAAGCCTGTGTGAGCACAGCTAAGGTGGGGTGTTCCTGAGATAGGTCTCTAGTCCCTTCATAAATGAGATGGCCAAACCCCCAAAATTGATGGTCAAGCCCAGACTGTGGCAAAATATCCCCAGAAGGCCACTCTGTGGGGACACATAGTTAGCCACCTGGCTCCCCTGCATGACCCCAGGCTGCTGCCTGTGACTCACAGGCTGGGCGCTGCACAACCCCCAGGGTGTTATCGCCACACCTTGCACAAGTACACCTGTCAACCCTGGGTGATGCCCTAAATGAGTTTGTATTTAAATGTCAATACATATATTCGGAAGGCCTTCCGCAATTCTTGGCCTTGGAGAACTCAGAGGGCTAAGTCAGGGCCCCTTTTGGGGCCCCCGGGGCTCTGGCAGCAGAATAAGTGCAGTCACCAGATCAGGAACCACGTTAGCAGGAATGAATTCTCCTTCATTATCATCTTGAGTGACTTATCGGCATTGCCTCCTATCTTCGACAGAGCCCCGGGTTCTGGCAACTGTCAGAAAATCGTCGGCGTGCCCAGCCTTGCCCACAGAAGAGACGAAATTGTGGGACCAGTCACTGCAGATACTCGAACACTCCAGGGTGTGCTTATCTGACCTGACATTGACCTGCGGGTGGACACAGTCTTGTTTCCTTGGTGGTAGTTGTGTGCCAGAAAATGGTTCTGTTTTATAAATGACTGGCCACTCCTTCTGGGCAGCCCCGGGCTCCTGGCATCAAGGTTGAGGAAAATGGACCCAGGAACCTTGAATGGAAAGGAGGGCAAGTCTGACAAAAAGGAGGTGGCTTCTGAGAGCCCTGGGGTCTTCCACAGAAGAGTAGCTCAGCGACGTCTGCATGTCCATGTGGTAGAAAGGACACACCCACATTACCTGAACAAGGGCACCATCTGTGGCATGTCATCAATGAAATGTTTCCCCTCCGTGGAAGGAAGCCAGGAGCCTTTCAGGCCAGATACTCTAGCCTGACATGCTAAAAAGGCGCCTGGACCCCGCGAGGAAAAGAGCAGAGGTTGGAAACTTTAAAACAGGAGGGGAATTATGTGTGTGTGCACACCCACATATGTTAGATCGGGGTGGTTAGAATAAAAAAGGGTAAAGAATTTCCTCTGAATGTTGAAGCTGTTTGGGAATTGGGAAGCTCATATGTAATGCCCAGGTTTCTCCACCTCAATTCACAATTCATAGAGAGAAAGGTATGGTCAACAGTTGGAAATCCTTCTAACAAGAAGCTGGCTGGTGAGTGAGGTTGTGGATCTGCAGCCTAGGGGTTGTGTAGACTCTTCACTCTGAAATGCCCATGTGGACAGAGCTCACAAGCCACCCCACAGGGCCGGACCCTCTGCAGTCACGGGCTCCGGGCAGGGCTTGCCCTGCTACAGGCAGATCTGCAACAGGTAAAAGGAACAGCTGAGCCACAAAGCCCAGATTCTTTTCCCAAGACACCGACCAGACAACTGACTTCCTCCCGAGACTATGGGGGGATAGAGAATAAGGGGTTTAGTTAAGAGAGTTTCCTCCTCATGGAGGCGCTAAGCCAGGGGAAAAGTCTCCCCAGCCTTTCAGGAGTTCTATGCAAACAGACAACAAGAACTAGAATTTACAACCATTGTACCAAAAGGTTTCCCTTGTCTGCGATGGATCTAAATGGACATGAACTAGGCACCTCTGAGTGTCCCTTGGACTTCCGAGGTGTGCATCGGTGGCCCTGCTGTCACCAGGTTCGGTTTCCCAGGCTCAGAGAGGTCTGCATGTTGCAATAGAGCAGCCTGAGTAATGGGATCAGCAGAAGAAAAGCCATCTAGGTGGGTAAAGAGGGCACCCCCATATCCCCCTTTCCTCTTATGCTTCCTGAGTGTTCTCCTCACCTCCCTGAGAATGGGGCGCAGGCTTGGTCCTTCCCAAAACTGGCCCTGTGCCTCTTCAGTTCTCACTCACTGGTGGTTTAGTGATATGGTCCCCATCCGCCCCCATGTGACTAAACATCAGCAGATCTAGAGAATAACTTGGACAGTTCCTGCCAATCCTGATCTTGGAGATGATTGCAATTATTAAACCTCATAGTTGGAAGGTTGCCTTGTCTAGTCTCCTACCCCCTGAAAATTTCTCTCAAAGAGGCAGGGGGTGAGGAGTAGGAAAATTGGGTGCAAACTTGTAGTTATAACTAAGCCCCGAGATGTGACCATAGTTAACAATATCATATACTTGAAAGTGGCCAAGAAAGTTGCTTTTAAAAGTTCTCATCACATGAAAAAATTGTGACTATGTGAAGTGACGGATATGAACTAAACTCACAGTGGAGATCATTTTGTTGTAATATATGCATAAATCAGTTTGTTGTGCTCCTAAAACTAAGACAATGTTATATGTCGATTATATCGCAATAAGACTGGGAATTTTTTTTTTTAAGTTCCCTCCTCAGTCCCTTTAAGATAGTGGTTTGTGTATCTTCTGTTTTCTGTAACTCCCTTTAGCAGCTGCCCTGAATCTTGTATTAGTTTTTGGAACGGAACCTTAATGAGCTGGCTGCTTTGTGGTAGAATTCTGTCTCATTTCATTTTAAGCTTCACGGATGCCTGACCCTTCTTTTAAAATGCCTGTGATATTACAAATCTTTCTAAAATATGTTGAAGGAGTTAGGCTCCCCTTGCTGAGCCACTGCAGCGGGGATTCATTTGCGACAGGACTAGGCGAGTGGGACAGGGCTGAATATTCAGTTGCTGGCGGGGCCAGAGCAGGATGCAGGAATTGAAGCTTCAGGTTGCTAAGCCCTGGACGAGGAGAGAAGACATTGGAGTTGGGGAAGGTTTCCCATCAGGGCCCAGAACCAGTGGCTCAAACACCAGTCGAATCCTCTTCACCTATCTGGGTTGCAGAATGATGACTGGTTTCAGCCTTCTGCTTCCTTGGAAGATCCTGGCATCCTGCGGTGTGAACCCAGGAACCTGGACGAAGCCACAGTTGCCTGCAGCACCCAAAAGCATCATTCTAAACCCAACAGCTCCATGTAGAAAGACCGTACATATAGTTAAGATATTAAATACTTCTGTGAAGTACTTCCATGTACATAACAGTAAGTTAAATATTAAATGCAGTAGACAACCAAGAATACAGACAGAATGGATGAATTCATTGCCACCAAAGTTATAGAATGTTTAGTGTAATAGTATTTCGCCTTGTGTTCCAGCCATCATTTCAGACACTGCGGTGATTCATGAAGACGGAGGAGCTCTTCCTATAAATCTTCACCGCCCTCTCAGAAAATGCCGCTGTGTCCTGATGGAGGCAGATGAGGTTGGTGTTGCTCCCTTGTGTGGCTTTGGAGGGTATACAGGAGATGGGAGAGGATGTGACTTTAGAAAATGATGCTGTCCATGAGTCCAGATTACTCTGGGGCTCCTGAGGCTTGAGCATTAACCAGAGTAAAGTAAACATATATGTGGAAACTGTATCTGTGAATTGGATTCTAACCACTGTTTCCATCTATTTTTCTTTGCTCTTTAATATAGTTGGAACGACCCATTTTGAGTGAGAAAATAAGTCTGTGTTTGTTGATGAAATTCAATTGTATGGATATGACAGTGTTCATAAATCCTCTGAATGCAGTCCTCCGGAATTTTCCCAGATTGAAATCAAATACTCACACTCCTGCCTGGCTCTCGGATTCCAAGTCAGCAGTGTCTGCCTTCACACGCAGCCTGTATGTGACATTTCTGTGGGAGGTTATCACATTGTAAGGACTGTGTGAGTATTCAGGGCTTATCTAATCAGGTTTTTTTGACACTTGTTTTATTGCATTCCAATCTCACGGGCTGAGCGAGCAACTATGCTGTTTAGTGACCTGTAACAGAAGATAGCTCCCTTATAAATGCTTGCTCTTGTTTCCAACCCATTCTCCTGAAAGTAAGAAGAGTTCTGCCTTAGGGCTTGGACCACTCCATTCCCAGCTGATCCCCGACTTGGCAGCCTGAACCCTATTGCTACCTGTCTAGTTTTAGGAAACACTCTGAATAGGGGTGGGTGTTTGAGGATTCTCAAGGTCCCTGCCAGTTTTTGGTCTTGTGCATTCTGAAATCTAACTGCCACAGCATTTACTGCAGTTCTTCCTTGCTCTCTACAGAATAGGCATTCAATAAATATTTGTGAAATAAATGAATGGATGAATAAATGAACACATGGACAGGATTGTCAAGTGACTATGATCCCAAGTCTTCCTCCCACTTCCTTCTTGGAAAACCGTTTTGGTTTTCGATAAAATCTCTTGCAAATAAGAAAGGACTCTGGGCGCCAAATATGCTCCCTGACACATCAGAGTTCCAGCGGGGGGCAGGCAACCTTACCTACCCCAGGTTTCCCACCACATGGAGTTGTAACTGATACCGTTCAAAACAAATGGGGTGACCATGTCCACCTATTAGGATGGTCATTACAGAAAAATGGGAAATAACAAGTGTTGGTGAGGATGTGGAGAAGTTAGGACTCATAAGCTCTGCTGATGGGAATGTAAGGTGGTACAGCTGCTGTGGGACACAGTCCGGTGGCTCCTCAGAAAGTTCATTTCCACAGGACCCAACAATTCCACCCCAGGTATGCATCCAAAAGAATTGAAATCAGGAGCTCAAACACAGACTCGTACACAAGTGTTCGCCGCAGTACTATTCATCGTTTCTTAGCCTTTGGCTAAGGTTAAGCGTAGGTATCTATTCTTATCAGCATAATGTAACAGCATGATTCATGATTGTGAAACAACCACCAACAGATGAATGACTACATGAACGTGATGTGGCACACACACACGACGGAATACCATTCAGCCTTAAAAGGAAGAAAATTTGGACACATCCTACAACATAGATGAACCTTAAAAATATGCTAAGTGAAATAAGCCCAACGTGAAACGATAAATATTGTATAATTCCGCTTACATGAAATATCTAGAGTAGACAATTTCATAGAATAGAGGTTACCAGGGGTCGAGGGGAGGGGAGGGCAAGGCGTTATTATTTAATGGGTACAGAGCTCCAGTTTGGGTTGATGAAAAAGTTCTGGAAATGGGCAGTGGTGATGGTTGTACAACATTAAATGTCCCTGATTTGTACGCTTAAAAATGGTTACAGTGGTAATTTCATGTATATATTCTAGTGCAATGTAAAGAGTAAAACAAGGAAAGCAAAACAAAAAGGTCATGTGAAGGACTAGGGGTAGGAGGCTATCCGGTAAATTATGCCTTAAAATACTGCTAACCAGAGACGCTAGCATTTCACGGGGCCTGCCCTTTGTACCACTATCTCAGTCCTTACTACATCTCTGTGGGGGATGTTATCCCATTTCACCAATTAGTCAACTGAGGCACAGAGATGCTGACACCCCCAACATCCTATCATCCACCGGGAGCAGGGCTGGGACGTGAACACCTTCTCTCACTTTCAGGCTGGTGCTCCTCCAGCTCCCCTGCAGTGGCCTCCCTAAAGCAGGCACCGTGTGCCTTGCAGAAAAGTAGCCCACATCAGCCCAGTGACAAGGGCTGATGGGGCGCTCAGGCGTGCTGGCCCAGAGCACAACAGCCTGGTCCGCAACCCCCAACTGGCCTCCCTCTCACGCTCCCCGGGAGAGGACCAGGTCACAGAGCTTTCATTTGGGTTGACAGCACGGACATGCATTTACTCTGAAGATATATCTTGACTATAAAATAATTGGAACCTCACCCTCCCCCATCCCCCACGCCTCTTTAAAGCTTGTGTATTCAGAGATCTTTTCAATGCCCGGACGTCAAATTCTAACCTTCTGCATATCAGAATCCAGCACGTCTCCAACAGTCCCATGGGCCATTTTTCAAGAAAACCTTTTTCCAGTTTGACATTTGAATCCAGCATCCTGGGCATGAAATCACTATTTGTAAGTATCACGAGGCGTTTCCGCCACCAGGTGAAATTCATGCATATCATTTTCATTTTATATGTGAGGTCAATCTCTTCAGGGCCCTATTCAACACAGGGATAGCCATACATCTCCTGATTTTATGGTTGCAGAAGTCACTACATCAAACCATCTACCGGCTTTTTCAGAGCAAAGTGATCCATCTGTGTAATTAATTTTGACCATGCTCCTGCCCAAAACGGGCAAGTTCAGCTCTGCCTGTTGCTATTCGTAGCAACTTGAAAGATGGCAATGAAGGCACCTTAGTTCTGATTTTCACCCTCGAGTTACTCAGCCATGGAGTTCCCATTGTTCCTGGCATTCCTGCAAGTGTGCTGTTAGTTAAACTTCCCAGATTGTTCTTCTCAGACAGTGGCTGCCTTAGGGGGTATGCCAAGGCCAGGCCAGGCATACTCTGCCTACTGTCCATCTGTCCTTGATTACCAGGGCTCTGTCTCTGGAACAGTGAGCCTTGGGTTCCCAGGTCTGGCAGCCTGTTTGCCAAACTCCCGCCTACTGCAGCTGGGAAGGGGTGGCGGTCCCAGTGGTTAGGAACATGGGCTCTGACAAAATGCTGAAGTTTTAACTTTGGCTCTGTAATGAACAAGTTCTGCAGCATTGGGAAAGCCTCTTACCCTCTCAGTACCTCAGTTTCCTTGTCTATAACATGGGGATAATAATAGGACACCCCCCTTAAGTGGTTGGGAATAAGTAGATTCTAACATGCAAAACATTTAAAATAGTGATGGAAGCAGAGTCAAGACCTCACTGTAGGTTGATCCTTGCCCTTCTTAGAAATCTTGGTCAGTACCTGGATTTACAGAGTGCCTCACCGAAATGCTATCCTTCGAAAATTTCCCGGAAACCTTTTGTAAATATCCACAATCAAGAGCAAACGTGTTGAGTGACTATCCTCGGCCTTCCCCAGATTCTCTGTCAATCTTCAGAGGCTGCTATAACTTGGAAGTCAAAGATTATGAGTCTCTAATTGCAGAGTTGTTGAGTCACTTTCTCCCACACTTATTTTTTTTTTTTAATTTAAGGCTTGCTATGCCCCCTTTAATAAGAATTTGAAAGTTCAGTATCAAAAAGTCAATTAAAAATTTTATAGTGACACTTAAGTGACTGAGAATTATGTTATTTTAAATTTATAAAACTTAAAAATACATGTTCACTTATTTTACCCTCCTACACCTATTGTTTGAAAAGCACTTCATAATTTGCAGAAGACTTTGTCTCACATTAGTGGCCTGACTCTGTCCCCATAGCTTTCCCTTTCGGCCATGTTGACAGAGTGCTGACGTCACATGAGTTCTGGCGTGCCTTAACTGTTGCACATGTTTCTCTCTCAGTGTGGCATGGTTTCTTGGGGACATTTTGACTCTTCTCCATTTTTCATGGCTCATCCTTCTAGACCTTCAGGCATTGGCTTAGATTCTGCCTGTCCTAGGAACCTCCCCAGCAGGTCCCAGTCCAATCTGCACGAAAGGAGCCTTTCCTGTGTGTTCTAGCACCTTGTACTCGTCACCCACTTCTGTTGTAGTGTGTTACTCTCCCCTGCTGGACCCTAAGCTTTTTGAGGGCAGAGACTGTGTTGTTTCTTGTGATCTCTCTGGTCCTTAGCACAACACGTGGTACTTCAAGAGGGTTCAGAAAATAAAAGAAGCACCCATGGAGGGAGAGAACTTGCCAGAGGGCGGGGTTCCTTAGAGAGGGGAAGGAGTCAACATGACCGAGAAATTTGGAGAAGGCTTCACAGCAGAAGCAACATATGGAACTGAGTCTTTGAAGATGAGAATGACTTTCACAAGCAGAAGAGGGGAAGCAAGGGCTCAATCACCCAGCTCTTTAGACCATCAAATATTAGGAGGTGGGGGCAGCTTTACTTTGCTCTGAGAACATGGCTGGTGCTGGCCATCATCACATGACTATGGCTGGGGTGCACTCATGGTGGGGGCCTTTCAGAGGGCAGCAAGGTCCCCCTCCTGCCCCTGAATTTGTTGATGTGAAAGTCATGCTCCTGCTACTGCTAGCAGTTCAGCACTTGTGTCTGTCAGTTCTTCAGAAGGCTCTGTCGATGGGAGTTGGACTCTTTGACTGCTAACATGGCCCTGAAAGTGATTCAGAATAACTTGAACAAATTCTTTAAGTTGTTCCACCTTTTAAGAATACCTAGCAAGTAGTAAATATCATTAAAATTAATTGTGCCAAACAGACTCTTACAATTTAAATTGAATTGTCAGCTTTGTGTAATAAAATGTTAAAATTATGTGTTGCACAAGGAATAAATTTAACCCGGTTATTTGACTCAAAATTAAATTAAAGACCGAATGCACTTACTTTTTAATAGGCTTTACATTGTTATATGACTTCCCTCAGAGTCATTTATCTCTAAGCCATATTTCTTTAAAGCAGGTAATGTAAATTTGCTTTCTCTAGTTCCTTTCCATCACCGAATCACACAGTATTTCTCCCACTTAACTTTTTCTGATGATAATCATTGGTGTCTTAGTATGTGTAATGTTTCCTCTCTCTCAGATGCACATAGAGAACAATCTGTTTCCATACTGCTTCACTCTCTGTGATTTTGAGTGACTACTGGCCACAATAGCATGTGCTAAAGATGCTGCTCCTCATTGCCCTGGTCCAGCACACCCTCCAGAGAAGGGTGGGTGACCAGACACAACAAATGACTGGGTGTCCGAGGTTTTGATTTGTTAATCTGGCAGTCCTATACCAGACTCCTTCTCAGGGTCTCAGACGTCCTTCTGGACAGACCTCCACCTCCACCCCCTGAGTGCTTGCTCACCTGCATGCCCCTGGGGCCCCCACTGGAGGGACCGTCTCCATCTGGAATGGCTAAGCTTCCCTCTCACTCCCTAAGCTCAGTCTTTGCCAAATATTTCCTCTGTCTGTTGAGCATGGCAAGAGGAATTCACCCTGGTCCTGCAGCATCTGTTATTCATGATGCTGAATGACCAGAGCATGTGGATGGAACTAGAAGGAGATAGGATTAAAGGCCATCACTCCAGGGGGCGGATTCCTAATGTATAGGGATCTCTTAATGCGAGAATCATGCTTCCCACACTGCATGCTGTGTGTCCACGGACCAGCCAGATGGAGGCTACACATCTGCTCTCTTATCACTGAGTCACTATTTTATTATGTGAGTTGGTCTTAGAAGAGGAAAGACAGAAAGCAATTATTCTTTCTGTGTTCAGTCGAATGCTTCTTCTTCCATAAGAAATCTCAGGCAGTTCTTATGGAGTTAACAAATAGCCTCATTTTTCAGATAATAAAAATGTCCACTTCAATTCAGAATTCAAATTTGTCATACAAATTTCTTCCTGCCAGATTGGGCCTGATGCAAGATAAGGGGTCAGCAGTGAGGTGGGCTGTCGTGGTGCTTCATCACTGTTTTCACGCCTTTACCCGAGTTCTGACTCCCCATGACCAAGAGAGAGGTAGAAGAGAGGGAAGGAGTCAGAGAGGGCTCACTTGGTGGTCACCACTGCAATCTGGAGCCAGGCTGATTTTTTCTCCTGGGCAGCACTTTTGTGGGCTCTTTGGGGTCTCCCCTTGGCACCTCGCTTAACATTGTGGGCCTCCAACCTGCAGTTCTTTTAATGGACTTCAAAGTCATTCCAGCCAGCCTAACCTCCCTCCCCATGCCCTCTGGCACACCCTGGTGTCCAGGTACCATCCCTTGTATCTTTATTCTGCTCCCCAGAAGGGGCATCTTTAACCACAGGCATTCCTTACAGGTGGAAGGCAGATGCCAGTCTATACCCATCCAATTCTGGCCACAGAGGTCAAGCTCTCTGAGTGGATTCCGGGGTCTCTCTCGCTTTGCTTAAGGGGGAAACCACTCCCCTCCTCCAGGGCCAGTGTGGGCTGGCGTGAGGGCGCCTGTGACAGGAGAGCCCAGAAAGCCCACTCTCTTCACACTCACCCTTGTCTCTGGCTGCTTCCACCTCCTCAGAAATTTCTAGTGTCCTCTTTTAAACGGTTGGGGCAGGTGACAGAACAAGCTGTGGGTCACCCCTTTGCCAGCCCTATGTAGATGATCTTGTACCCCCTTTCGGGTAGCTCTCAGCTTTGAGGCCTCACCTGCATGTCAGCACAGCAGGCCTATCATGCTACTATCCCATTACAGTGTCATAAAAGCAGGAATCTAATTGTGTTCAACTTTGACTTGATTTTACTCCTAAATTTATTTCTTAGGAGGGCAAGGAAGCAACACAGGCAACTTACAAGGTTCCTTCCGGGTTCAGGCTCTGAACTTAACATGTACTCTGACGGGAACACAGGTTATAATTAGATGTGGCCATTATATTTTTAGAAAGGAGATTTCAAATGGGGGAGGGGTGTGCATGTCCAATGTACCCACGTGAGACACTGACAGGGAAAATGGGGCGTGAGGCACTCTGAAAATCAGAATGACAGCGAATGCTCTGGCGGAAAGGACAAGAGGGAGGTCTCTAAGGAAGGCTGTGTGAGTGTAGATAGAGCAGGTCCTGCTACCTGAGTGCTATGATGACGTGACCGTAAGCTAGAAGGGGAAGACCACACCCACAGGCACCTGCAAAGCCAGAGCCTGAACCTGGAAGGAAAGGTCAAGGTCAGGATGAACTGAAGCTTGTGAAACAGTAAGACAGCACCATGTTTTGCGTCTAATGCAAATAACTCCACTCAGTGCCAGGCTCTATTTTATGCACTTATAGCTGAATTTGTTTGATCAGCACGACAAGTAGGTGCTACTATCATCCCGGTCCACAGGCAAGGAAATGGAGGGGCAGAGAGTTAAGACAACTGGTCCAAAGTCAGACAGCTAGTAAGTAGCAAAGTCTGAATTCACCCCAGGGAGCCAGGCTTCCGAGCCTGTGTGCTTCACCAGCACCCCCGCCGCCCCGGTTCATCTATTTTGAGCTCTGCTGGGAGTTATGATCCTTTGAGGCTGTGGATTAGGCCTTGTTCACCTTTGCAATCCCAGCATTTTGCTTGGTGCCCAGCAAGTAGCACACACTCCAGGCTTGTTGAATTGAATTGTACAAGTGTAGCAGGTAAGTCGAGACTCCTGTGTCCTATTTTTGCCAAAGCCTCCAAACCAAGGATAATGGATGATAAGTGCTGTCCCCATTTTGAATAAAGAGGCTGACCACATCCACCTTGAACTTAGAGGAGGCCAAGTGGGCCAGGCAACCACCTGTGCGTGTGAAGAGGCATGTGGCTCTTAGGAGAGAACAAAGATTTCCTTGGAGAGATTGTGTAGGAGTAGAGAGCATGGTGGCTTCCATGCCCCTCCCGACCTCCCACCCCCTCCCCCCTCCCTGGCCACCCAGGATAAGTGAGGAAGGGCCTTAGACAACTACAAGGGGAGATTAGAGTTATTTTTAGAAAGGGAAGCTGATATCTCACTGGCTGGACAGGTCCTGGCTGATCTACCAAACTCTCCAGCCTTCCTCGTGCTGTGGCTGGACAGGCACAGGAAGGAGAGCTTAAAATGTGGTCCTTGGGGGATAGGGACCTGATTTACCCCTGAGGCAGCCTGAAGGCTAGGGGCTGGCAGAAGCTCCCCAGATGGCTGGCTGGCAAAGGAGAAAGGGCAGTGAGCAGTAGGAATACCCTGCAAACCCAGTTTGGAATGGACCACGGCCAGCCGAGAGGCCTGCCTACTTGGTGAAGGGAGCCAGCCCTTAGCAAATGCAGACAGGAAGGATCCAGGGGACCTGTAAGAAGCCACCTTGGAGTGTATGGCCCCTGATTGGGATGCTGTAGAATCCACTGAGAGAGTGTGTGTTAGGGGGTGAATGGGGAGGCAGGAATAGTGGGAGGTGTGCACAATAAACCTTCAAACATTCCCACAGGGATTTTCCAGTATGTGTATGTCAGCAGTGAGAAGGAGCATTACACAGCTCAGAGAAAAGCACAGAGCCTGGCCCCTCTCCCTGACCCCTTTCCCTGGCACTGGCCTTGGAGAACCAGAAATAGCAGAGAGGGTGGGGGAAGGGTAGAAGAAGGAGCAGGTCTGACCTGAGCTGAGGTGGTGGCAGGGAGAGAAAGGAGCCGCTTCTGTTGGAGAGAGTGGTTTTGATTTAGATCACGCTGGACTTTCTAACACCTGAAAGTGACCACAGTGCTGATCTGCCCAAGATGACACCCAGGAGTGGGGAGGGCAGCGCTGACAGAATGGGTGTGAGGGTGGCTGTGGTGGGAGAAACACAAAGCTGTTTCTTGATGTCACCCTACCCTGTCCAGCCTGTTCAATAACCTGTTACACAAGGAAGCGGTGGGTGGGCGGGGAATGTTGGCAGATAGCACTGCCTTCCCCCAGCTCTAAGACAGGCTTTAAAGGAAAAAAAAACAACAGACCATTTCAGTGCTTCTGAAATCCAATGCCTTGTAAATCCAAGTGCACGTTTATTATTTTTTCCCCTGAATACATTTTTTAAAAATGTATGCTGTCTTAAAATATATTCATTTCAGGAGAATATTTTGGAATGATAAGAGCCGTTTACAGGTTTTTAAGTGCTCTCACGTGATTACAAGTTCAATGTCACTCTGTGGCCTTCCTGCTCTAGGAAGTTGCATTGTCCAGCCTGGGTGGGCATGGCAGCAAAAGGGCAGGACAGGAGTGCACAGGGATTGGCTTAGGACTGTAGGCAGAGAGCCCAGGGAACGCCCACCACACTCCTGGCAAAAGGTGTCAGGTAACCACAGGACAACCTCAGGATTCAAGTCCAAGGCTGGGGTGGGGACAGGAATCTGATCTGAACTAACGGGTTGGCTGCACAGGACTGTGAGAGTAAGTGATTCTTTAGAGCTTTTTAGAGGAAGGAACTTTGATTTTTTTTTTTTAAGAACAGCCAGTCATCTGTTGATGGACACTCGGTTGTTTTCGTCGTGGCTATTGTCAGCAATGTTGTCGTGAACACGGGGGTGCAGACGCTCTTCCAGATAGTGCTTTTGTGTGTTTTAAATGCACATCCAGAAGCGGGATTGCAGGATCATATCGTAATTGTGTTTTTAATTTTTTGAGGGCCCTCAATACTGTTTTGCATAGTGACTGTACCAATTTACATTCCCACCAACAGTGCACAAGGCTTCCCTTTTCTCCACATCCTTGCCGGCTCTTGCTATCTCTATGAGGTGACTGATGTTAACTAAACCCATTGCAGTAGCTATGTCACAATATAAACACTTATCAAATCACTATGTTGCATACTTTGGATCAATGTGATGTTATATGTCCATTATATCACAGTAAAACTGGAGAAAAACAAGCTATGGCAATAAAAAGTTTAAAAGAAGAGTAACATGTGCCTTTGCTTAAATCCATAGATAAGATGAGAACAGTTATGGGTCCAAGATCATATAGTCACAATTAAGTAAATTCAGCCTGAGCAGGAATTTCATCCCGAGGAAACTGACCCCTGTAAAATCAGACTAAACAATGTATGCCAAGTGACACAGCTGACAAACAATAGAACGAAACACCTCTCATTTGTCTTCAATTTTATCACAGTGCAAAAAGCCTTCGAAATGAAAGGGGTAACACAAAGATGCGTAGAAAAAATATGTAGCTTAGCATGATAAAGAAATAGTGAGAAAACACTTCGCTCAAGTTCAGAAGCACAGTTCTTGCACGGCCACTCTTGCCATTGCATGATGGCAGGACTCCCTGCTGAGTCGGCACAAGTTTTAAGGACTCTGCCTTGAGCAATCACTGCCAACTGAACCTGACTGCCCCATGAAACTGCCTCTTCTAAATTAATTTTCCCCTCTGCTTTCCAGATGTGGCTTCCCAGAGCCCAGAAAGGACAGCAGCGGGTCCCAAAACCCTGGTCATCATCTTTGAGATCATGGGGAACAAGATCTCCCAAATATCAAAAAAGTGAGTTGTTCACCAAAGCAAGTCACAGGATACTAACCTCACTGCTTTCTCATAGCATTCATAGCCTAGCACGTGACGGGAACTCACAGATAGAGTAAAGCATTTGATAAAGTTCCTTTAAAATATGGAGAAATAAATTAATTAAATGAAATATGGTTTGGTAAATTCATACATGGTTAAAAACCCTGTACCCAAGAAGAATAAGCTGCTCTGAGTGGATATTCATAAAGCGTTGTTGAACAAGAATTGGTTGATTGATTGATTGCTTTTATTGTAGTCAAAATCTTCGTTAATGATTTGAAGCAATAGCAAAAAAAAAAATCTATGGGTGGAATTATCTAACATTTCTGACAAGACCATGATTATGTGAGTAAATAACATATGTATGATCTTTATTTGTAGATAAGGATAATTTAAACTCATTGTTTATGGAGAATGATGGTGTGCAGAGCATTCTTATTGATACCCTAAATCCTTTGGGGGTGATAGGAACAGGGACTTTCATGTTGGGGATACCACCTTGGACTAATTCACATCCTTTTCGGTACATAACGATATTGCTACACAGTCAAAGCATTTCTGATGGAGTTCAAAGTATCATCTAATCGACCTTGGTGTCACTTCTGGTTGTTTCTGTTAGCTAAACATTCTGAGTTCTTTCAAGTCATAATATGCCATCACATTTAGACTTTTAGCCTCCCCCCACACCTTGCTCTCTCTCCTCTGAGAATGGTCTAGTGTTCCTCTTAAAAATGTGACACTTAATTATCAGCTCCAATACTCTAGGTAAGGTTTCATCACCTAGAAGCACAGTGTCATGATGTCCAGCCTTGATTTAGAAACTATTCTGATATTAACACAGTCTTTCGACTCTTTAGTGCGTGCTTCCTACGTTTGGCTCTTAGTGGGTTGTAACCTTAAAGCTCCCAAGTCTTTCTCATTGGAGCTGCTTTTGAAACAAGAATCTTCCCTCTTGTCCCTGTCGATTATTTGAAACCTGAATAAATGGCTATACATTTATTCCTGTCACATTTTAGCTTATTAATTATAGATGAAAACATCAGAAAAAGTCTTTTTTTTAGATTTAAATGTATCACCAGTGTATTGGTTTAGCACACAACATCAGCATTCAATCAACAAAAAACTCAAGTGCCTACTATACGCTGGGCCATTTTGGCTTCCAAAAGGTTTCACAGAAATACTCTACTTAGTGGTAGTGGGGAATGTGTGTCTGACCTGACCTCTCCATTCCAGCTCTTCCCCCAACAGCTTCTCCAGCAATTTCCCCATTTCAGTACATGTCCACTCTGTCCTCTAGTTGCTCAAGACAAAATCCTTAGAGTCATTTATAACTTTTCTCTTCTTCTCACATAGCACATCCAATCCCTCAGCAAACCCTGTGGGCTCTGCCTTCAAAGTCTAACCAGCTACTGACCCCTTCTCGCCACCTTTGCTCCTATTACCACAGATCAGAGCCACCATCCCCTCTGGCCTGGATTAACCCACTAGCTATTTAACTGGACACCTGATTTTCATCCAATGCTCTATAGTCCATTTTTAACTTACCAGCAGAAGGATGTTTTAAAACATCCTTCCTATGGTCAAAGCTCTCTGGTGTGTTCCCCATCCAACTCTGTAAAAACCTATTTCTTCCAGAGCCCTGGGAGGCCCTACATGGCTTCTCTCCCAGCGACCTCTGACCTCATGTACCACCCTCCCTCTTGTTCACACCAGTCCCCACTCCCTTGCTCTTTCTCAGGTGTACCAAGCAAGTTCACACCTTAGAGTTCATGTGCTGTTGTTCCCTCTGATTCATTTTGTCATGGCTTGTTTGCTCATTTCCTTCAGATCTCTGCTCAAGTGCCATGTCACCAGTGAGGCCTAAATATAGCAATGCTTACCACCTGCACTGTGATTTCTTTCTCTCCACAGGACTTAATACCATCTGGTAAACTCGTTTGCTTCTTTGTGCATCCCCTGACAATCCCCAATGAAGTGTCATTTCCATAAAGGCAGAGGCTCTGTTTGGTTCACATCTACAGAGCCTAGACCAGTGCCTGGCATGCTGGAGGCACACAGTAAACACTTGTTGCTGGACGAGTGAATAAAATGGATGAATGGAAAGCATTTACAACAAGACTTGACACATAAGAGGTCAAGCATTGGATGAATGAATGACTAGCACTTAATAGTGTTTGGCACATAGGAAAAACTCAGTAAATTCTTGTTGAATGAATGAATTAAAGCATTTAGAACAGTGGCAACACATACTAAGCCTTTGATGTTTTAACATTTATTATTCAAATGTCAAAACTCCAATATCAAGGGGTGCTCCTTTCCCCCCAAACTCTCAAAGAACAAAAGAAGCTCCTCATTTGGCCCAGAGAGTAGGGGACAGGAGAACTCAGAATGAGCAGGGGTGGGAGGCCCACCCTGAAGGTCCCTAATTCAGGAAGTCCCAGGATGGGGACTGGGAATTCAAGAACCCTGTGTGGGGTTACATCCACATTGTGTGTGTCCATGGAGGTTTTTGTGGTTTTCGTCGGTTCTGACTGTGGATCTCTGAATATTTGGGAATTAACAGTATCATCTGCTGTGCCCTATGCAACATTTTCTTACTATCAAAGAGTGCAGGGAAGAAAGGTAACTCATGCTGTAAAAGTTTTTTGCTCTTGATCTTAGTGAATGAAATGCCACTATTCAAGAGGTTAACTTTAAACCCCTGAAACTGTATAAATAACTGGAATACTTAAATTTGTAAAAAGATTTGTTAAGACTGTTCCATGGATTTATCAGCTATTTGTTTTTTAGTGTGAATTAGTCTACTCAGCTTTTTCCCTCCATACTCCTAAATGATACCAATCTCAACTCAAGAATGGGAGTTTTTGCTTGGGATGGAAGAAAGATTGAGAGAGAGGAGTTTTATAACTAAGTCACCAGTGGAAAGAACAGTGCAGGCATTTCTGCAAATAGATGGGCCTCAGAATGATAGAGTCAAGCAGATGGGGGGTAGAAGTTTGGGGGTGAGGTTGGGATCAAATGTAAATTTCTTCCAAATGAAAACCAGGCAGCATCCTTATTGACTGCGCACATTGTGTGAGGCAGGAAAACCAACTCTCACGACCCTAATCCAGGGCAACGGTTTGATGCTAATTCATTTGGGCAGCTGAACCCAAGGGAGACCTGTATGTGAACGTTTCTCCAAACTTATTTTTTCTTTCAACTCCTTTGAAGGG
Source organism: Macrotus californicus (assembly GCA_007922815.1). NCBI lineage: Eukaryota > Metazoa > Chordata > Mammalia > Chiroptera > Phyllostomidae > Macrotus > Macrotus californicus. The sequence continues at coordinate 34,586 of VMDR010002008.1, read as the reverse complement.
TCTCAGTTTACAAGACTATGTCAATATGCCTGCAATCCGACCGAAGCATCTAAGTGTATACAGGGCTCTGTGGCCTGGAACTGGCGCGGATTCAGGAATCGCGCAGGCCTGGCAGCCTCCTTCTTCCTGCTTGCCTGGAAACTTGGTGAATTTTGTAGGTTTGACATGTTGACACTGCAAATGTTGGCTCTTATCTCGAAGGAGCCCTGCTGCCTCCTTGCCTTGACTTTGCAGCCACAGGGATGCTGTCCTCCTCAAAGACCTACGGAGAGGCTGGTCCCCAGGGGGTGCATTAGTAAAATTACACAGAGAAAACTCACGGAGGGAAAACTGAAGGTTGATCAATTCTGGGCTTGCTTCTAATGTTTACCTATGGATTCTCAATTATTTGATGGGTAGTCTGTAAGGCTAGAGGAACATGCAGAAAAAAGGGTAAATTGCCAGAGCTGCTTAGGGACCTGCGATGCATGTTTGGAACCTCAGAAAACTTAAAGTCACCAACACAGACCATTACTAGTTCCTTCAATGCCCCCTGCTGTATTTCAGCTATGTGGTCCGGACCCCACCCTTAAGGCGAAGAGCCCTCACACCACGGAAGTGACCAGTCCATCTGCGGTTAATTTTACTTGTCAGAAAATTATTTAGAACTGATCATAACAGTAATTACTTTAGTAATACAATCACATTAGCACAATTAAATATGATTATTTTATGACAGTAGGGATAGCCCAAACTACTCCCAGTTTGGTTCTTACAAATCGGTGGTAGTTCACTCAGCTTTTTCCCTCCAAACTTCTTACTGATACCAGTCCGAACTCAAGCATAGGAGTTTTGCTTGGGAAAAAACCACAAGTCCTCATGTCCAAGAGCACGGCTGCCAGCCCTGCGTCATCTGCTGTTAACCTTTACAATACAACAGGCAGGGCGAGATGCTGGTGTTAATAATGCTGTGGCTAACAGGACGCAGGGCTTGCCACGAGGTGAGCATCACAGCAGGTGCTGGCTCCTACGTGCGTCATTTCGTTCCCACCACAGCACTGTGAAGATGGCCTTGCCTCTACTCTGCCCACGAGAAAACTGAGAGGTTAGGGTGACAATGCCAATCAGGAGCAGAGCTGAGAGTTGAACCCTGGCGGGTTTGATTTACAAGTTCAGGCTCCACCCGTGATGTCCCCGCAGCCTGCTCTTCGTTGGCCTTTGGGGGCTGGGCTGGATGACAGCAGTCTTAGGAGAGCTCTCAGCCAACCACAGAAGGGCCTGGAAAAGGTCAGCTCAAGGTCATTGCTCTTTCAATTTCTCCTCAGCGTAGCAGAAATATGACCCCAACTGTGAATGCATACAGGGAATTGCAGGGAATTACTGACATTCAATGATGTTCCTGGATTCCCTTAAAACTTGTGATGCCCGCCTTCATCTTTCACATAACAATATGGAGTATAACAACTGAATCGCAGAATTTCCGAGTTGTTCGGGACTTTGCATCTAGTCCATGCTTTCTTCCTGAATTACCTGTTGAAAATGATCTTACAAAGAGGGAACCGAAGGCTTGTGGGAAAAAAGTGAATAAATGAGGGTGCTCTTGTGTCCTCCTTCATAATCCTTATCCTTGTAGGTTTACACCCCTTTAAGCTCTCATTGCTATCACGTTAGTGGGCTTTCAAGAGGAAAGGGAGATAAATGAAACGTTCAATCTGTTATCTTCACCGAAAAGTCCCTAACAGCTCTATAAAAAGATCTGATTTAGCATTAATTGTAGATAATTTTGACATATTTGTATTTTTAAGGACAGATGTGGCCTCATTGTGACTATTTCAAGTTTATGGGCTATTTTTACTTTCTGTTCTAAAGAAAGCTTCCTATTTCAAAATGATGCTTTGGTTTCCTTTTTAAACACGTCTTTAATAATGACCCCGCAGAAGAAAATATGCATCTCTCTCTCTCTCCCTCTTTGGGCATCTTAGACTTGTATTAATTAGAAGTGCCCTCAAGAAACAGTAAAGCTCTAAATCGGTTTCCTTTCAATATTCGGTGTCACATATTCAGGTTGTCAGAATTTCTACAATGCTTCTAATGAAGTGCTCACATAATGAATTGCACAATTACCACAAAATGGGGTTCTAATGAGCAATTATCATTCCAAGCAAGAACATTCCAGGCGGTTTTATTCTCCTTCTCCTGGACTGGAGGCTAACAAGTCGTTATGAAAAAAATGAATGGCGAGGAGGTGCCAGCAGCACAGCATTCAGTTCAAATGGCTCTGATGAACCCAATTCTCCTCCAAGTTTGTAGGTAGCAATGTAGGTTAAGAAAATGGGTTGCCAGGGCCCTTGGGGACTGTTGGTGGGAATATGAATTGGTGCAGTCACAGTGGAAAATAGTACGGAGATTCCTCAAAAAAGTAAAAATAGAACCACCATGTGAATCTCACTTCTGAGTGTATATCCAAAGGACATGAAAACCAGGATCTCAAAAAGATATCTGCACTCCCGTATTCATTCACAGGAGCCAAGATAAGGAAACAGCCTAAGTGTCAGTCAGTGAATGAGTGCATAAGGAAGATGTGATATGTAGGTGTGCGTGTATGTATATATATATGTGTGTATATACATGTGTGTATATATGTAGTTATTCAGCCATAAGAAAGGAAGAAGTTCTGCCACTTAGGATAACCAATAGATGACCCTAAAGAACATTATGGCAAATAAAATGAGTTGGAGGAAGACAAATACCATATGAGTGGGACCTGAAAAAGCCAAACTCACAGAAACAGAGATTAGAATGGTGGGGGAAATGGGGAGCTATTGGTCAAAGGGCATGAACTTCCAGGTAATAAGCTGAATAAGTCCGGGTGATCTGATGTATAGCATAGGACTATAGTTTCTACTTCTGTTTCAAATACCTGAAAGTCACTAAGAGAGTGGATCTTACATGTTCTCGCTACATAAAAGAAATAATAATTGCGTGTTAGAGATGTTAGCTAATGCTAGAGCTAGAATCATTTTGCAATATGTAAGTATATAACATCAACACTTTATACACTTTAAACTTGTGCAATGTCATCTGTCCATTATATCTCGACAAAGCCTGGAGGGGGGAATGGAAAATGGGGTCTCAGGTATGGTCCCAGATCTTTCCTGATCCACGTGAGCTCTCCCATGTTGGAGATGGAGCTGGAGGTGTGTGGGTATCAGGCATGAAGTGATGGTTTACGTGGTCATGGCTGTGAACTGAGTCTCATCCCTGGGACACTATCCTTTTCTTTTGTTTCTATGGGTTTGTGGTGTCAAGTGACAATAGGAGAGTAAACAGCCCAGAGACTCTTTGCTGCCGTCAAATGTCTAAAGGAAAGGAAGTTTGTAAATCACTGCTGTGGTTAAAATAAAACCTGCATTTACCGAATGCCCATCTTGTGTGGGTTGTTATTGAAGGTGGCTCACAATGCATTATTCTGCATCCTCACAGCTTATGAGGAACATTATATAGATGTGAAAGCCTAAGCTTCGAGATGCTGAGCAACGTGGTCAAAGATTATGGGCAAAAACAATCAGAGCAAAGTGTGTCTGGCTCCACCCTCTAGCTAGCCTTTGAGGAAGAAGCCACTGTCTTGGGTGGATTCTTCCTGATCCCCTGTTTAATCCAGATTAAGCCATTTGCTCACAGCCTGCTTTCGGGAATCTGTTTTGCACAACTCCAGGGTCCCTGATTACACTGTAGCCTAGAGCAGGGGTTGCAACCAGCGTGCCACAAGAATTTTTAAAACGTGCAATTCCTGACTCTTTGGTCAGGGGCACTCACCTCTTTTCCCTTAGATGGTCAAATGGAAAAATGAGAATCGTCAACACAACAATAGCTGTCCAATGTGAATGCATCAAAATTATACCTTTTTTGGTCAGATTGGCAAAAAATACGTTTTTTAGTGTGCTGCAGGATTTTAGTAATTAGTTTATGTGAGCCACGAGGTGAAAAAGTTGGAAACCATTGGCCTAGAGTGATGTGATGTGTGGGTTGCGCTTTGACCTTCTGCTTTCCTCACCGGGATAGTAGGACACAATGGAAATTATGTACCATTGTTGTTGGTTGTAGTGCTTCTGCTGCATGCATCAGAAAACTCCAAATTGACCACCTTCAAAAGTACAGACAATGAATCATCTCACATAAAATAGGTCCTGGTAGAGACCACCTCCAGGCTTGGTTAAGTCTGTGACTTAGTGATGCCACCGGAGCCCTAGGTTCCTCCTGTCTTCCTGCTGTCATTCTCAGGACCCTGGCAAAGTGGCTATTCCTGTCCCAGGTACCACATCCCAGCACAAGGACCTCCAGGGGATGAAGAGGAACAAATGCTGGCATTCTGCTCTTGAGGTCAAGGCAACATGTCCAAGAAGCCCACAAGCAGGCTTATCATCATGCCTCATTGGCAAGATTGGGTCTCCCCTAAACCCATCACTGACAAGGGGCACAGGACAGCAGCGATTTGCCTAGACCAGTTTGGGTTCGCTCCTGAGTCAGGTTAGGAAACAGTGAACATGTGGACAAAATCCAGGCTCTAACAGCAAGGAGTAAGGAAAGGCCTGGCAGCTGGGTGGAGAACCAACAGTGCCAAACTTCTCTGAACAAAGATCACCTATATTCAAGGTTTTCGCGGTTCTATGTTTTTCTACCATTGCCCAGATGAGAAGTGCGGGAATGACAAGGGTTGTTTTGGGACCACAGTTGAAGAGCTACCAAGAAACAAAAGAAACTTCATCTATGTTAGGATTTCAACTATACGAGCATCGTATTTCCATGAATTTAGACAAGTACTGTAAGAGAAATACATGTAACTATCAACACCATAAAACAGCAATCAACTGGGAATCCATGAAGAAATTGATATTTACCTCTCAGGTTAAAATTTAAGATCGGACTGTTATTTGCTGATCAGAGACCAGCTGAAAGCTGGAACCCAAAGGTGCTGAAAATAATGTGCAGAAAGGGTTGCTGTAAACCACTGCCATCTAATTCCAGCATTCCGAACTCCATTCTGGAGCTGGCACATTGTGCTGCTTCCCCCAATAGCTCTTGACACGGTTCTCTGCCAGGCTGACAAATGGCGCAGGCTGCAACTGTTCTTACATTTCATTTGTGCCATCAGCACAAGATTTTCTCAGTTCCACAAAGTAGATCATATAGGAATGTTTGACTCATCTGCGCTATTCTTAAAGAAATTGAGCAGTAATGAGCTTCTCCACTACATATAAAGTATTTTCAATTCGTAGAAGAAAAGAACTGCCCGCTAGGAAAGAGCAACATCCCTAATTACCAGTCATTAAGCTTCCCGCCGACCTCAGCCAATAATCAAATACACGAAAGACATTTCTCTCTAAGACACAAATCTGATGATGTTACTACCTATTGAAAAACCTTTTATGGTGTCTCATTGTCTATGGAACAAACTCCAGACTATTAACAAAACACCCAAGACCCTTGGGAATCTGGTTCCTCTTTTACCTCTGCTCTTTTTTTCTCCAGTCTTAGCAGGTCCCTCACCGTTTCTGGCTGGTGCCAACTTGACATTTCTGTACCTCTGTCTAACTTCACTCCTTTGTTTCCATCACTTAAATATCTATCCATGTTTTAAGGCCCCAATCAAACCCAGTTCCTAGAGACTTCCAAGCAAGACGGAGATGCAGGTAAACACAGCTCGCCTCCTTGCACAACCACGACAAAAATTACAACTAGATTATGAAACAAATACCATCCAGAATCATCAGAAAATTGAGCTAATGGAAGTCTGGCAACCAAGGAATTAAAGAAGCCACATTAATCCAAACAGGTAAGAAGGGTAGGGACACAGAGACCTGTGGAGAAGCATGAAGACAGAGAGATACAGACCAGGTGGTCCCACACCCATGTGTGGTAGATAAAATTGGGAAGGATACCTCGGGAGCGAGGGATGCCAGCCCCACACCAGACCACCCGGCCCAGGGTTCCAGCATGAACTCCCTCTGGGCTTCAGCACCTGGGCAGCAGCTGAAAAAGCACCAGTGGCACATGGGGAGAAATTGAAGTGTCTGGCATCAAGGACTGGTCTTTAAAAATGTTCGATGAGCCTCTGGCTCTCTCTTGATCTTTTGTGGGTAGAGGCCAAAATCAGAGGATGAAAGGAGCATGGGTACCTGAGTCATTACTTGTAGGAGAGCTGCCTACCCTCTTGGAAATCACATGAGTGAAAAACAAACTACCACTACATTGGGCCACTAAGATTTGGAGATAACTGGTTAGTACAACATAGCTTAGCTTACCTCGGCTAATACAAAAAAATCGAGGGGACCGTGTATTATTTATGTTTTATTCCTCAGGTGCTCAGTGCTTTGCACATTTTTTTCCAAAGTGAGATGAAAAGGGAAAAAAATAGCTGTCATAAAAATTATATGTTTTCACCTGAGAAAGGACCGAAATCCCCTGAAGGGGAATACCTCTGTTTCCTGTGAACGTGAGATTAATGATTTAACAAACGTGGGCTTCTGATGTTTGCTGGCAGACTCTGGCAATAAGAGAGAGGGGAAATGGGGGTGGAACGGGCTTTTGAAAGGAGCCAGGTGTTCTTCCCACCCTGGTTGTCCTCCTTTTTGGGGATATGGCTTCAAGTTCCCTCTGTAGCAAAGCCTTCCCTGCACACCCTGCCACAGGAACAACCCACCTCTCTGATATTATTCTCTACAAGATAGTGCAGTTACCTTCTTAAAACTCACCTCAGATTATAATTATCTGCCTGGTTTGCTGGAGCTCCAGATTAGAGAGGAAGCCCCGTAAGGGGAGGCACCACATCTGCCTTGTTTGCTGTTTTTTCCAGGTCCCCGGAGCACACCTGGCTCCCAGCAGACTCACACTCACAGTGACGGGCACTGTAAGAAAGGACACAGAAGCACTGAGTGAAAAAAATCACTGTGTGGGGGAGGGGAGCAAATAGCTCACTCTTCAAAAATCCCAAAGTCACAGCTGGACACAGTGAAATAATCAATGCTCCTTCCCAGAAAAGACAAAATTATGTTCAGTAAAATGCATTTAAGGAAAAACAGAACATGACTGATGTGCTAAAAATACGTCCATATAAGCATGATTAAAATGAGATGACTTTACATGTATAAGAAGAAGCCTTAGTTAACTGGAAATATCATCCAACCCAACATAATTGTCTCAAAAGCCCAAATAAATGAGAAATTACTAATCATTCTTTTATCAATTCCTTAGCTCATTTCTCATCAAATATTTGCTGTGTGTCCGGTATGTATAGAACACTCTCCTAGAAGTTGCCGAGAATTCCAAGTCGGAGATGACATGCTCCACCTCCTCTTCAGTGGCTTCTAATACAGTTGAAAACATAAAGGAGAGTGACCTTGTCTCCTAACTATGTGTGCACATGAGGCCAGGTGCCACACCCTCTCTATTCCCATTCTGAGTCCACTGTTGCACCTGACACAGAACTCTATCTAAGATAAGTGACTGTTATACTGAGTGCAAACCCTAATCTCCAGTCTCCACTCCTATCTACCCCCATCCTCCATTTATAATTCTTTTTTGTGAAAAGATACAATGTATTCCACATATTAAACACTCTAAGTATTTACAGTAAAACTCTGCTTTGTAGTTAAACAAACACACCCAGCATTCACTTTTCTGTGGGTTTCCCCTCATGAAGAAAGCTTACCTCTGCTCTTTTGTCCCCTACCAAAAAAGAATGGGGTGTCTCCTCCTCACTCAGTTCCTGCAGTCTGTGGGCACCAGCCTGCAATAATCCCAGGTCACTAGGATGTTCCAGAGCCATGTCCAGCTTGCCTTTCAGACTTGCCAAAATTGCTGCCTGCCCCCTTTTTCCCATCCAGAGAGAGGTATTCTCTCCAGAACCCCAGGAGAGACAAGCCCTGAGCTGTGGGGATCTTTCTCCTTTGCACTTGAGAGACGCCTATCCCCAGGGTAAAGCCAGATGAATATTTCTGTGGATTTTTGAAAACTTCAGAGAATCAAATGTGTTCCCTAAGAGGGAGCTCAGTGAGTGGAGAGACCACTGAGTCAGCAAGCAGCCCAGGAAAGTTGGCTTCATGTCTGATCTGCCCCTCATGGGGTCATCCAGGGCCTGCTGGGTCTTAACCTCTCTGCGTTGGGCCAGAAGGTTATCGCCTTTCAACTCGAAAAAAAGCCATGAGTGTGTTTTTCATCCTAACAGTATAGGTTCTATTGACCAATACATCATGTTATCTCTTCTTGGGGAGAAAACAGTTTGCTGATACGGAAAGTAACTAAGAGTCCTGACTGCTGAATTGTCATCAAACAAGGCAGAGCCCAGTAGCCATCGGCTGTCCTGCGAAGCTGCATGAAAGCATCTACTATGGTGAGGTGATTCTCTGACGTTTCTCAGTCTCAACATTGGCTTGACTCTTGGAGCTGTGTTTCCATGAAGGCTTTTCTATCAAATAGGATTTTTTTATCAGTAAGTCCTATGGTATTGTCTACGTTAAATGGCAATCTTGAACAGAAGCCGATTTGAACAGCTAGAACTTATTTGTATGTGTGATGATAATTAGCTGCATAATCCACTTTTTTGTCCTGGTTAGTGCTGAAATCCTATGTCCCTGGATAGTGATTAGACTCCCTAATTATCCAAACAACTGTTCAGAATTTATCTCTACTTCACTCTGGAGATGAGCATCTGAAGAGTTCTTTCCCCTGTGCTTCTTGAATATGAGGTAACAGCACTCACAGATCCTTCATTATACAACCACTTAGCTACCAAGGTCACGAAACAGAATGAAATGAAGCACTCAATCAATCATTTACAGACAGGCTTTTGTAGCAACATCCTTTGTCACTGTCGTAGCTACTACTGCTAGCAGGTGGAGAAAAATCACCACCTAGTCCCTTTGCCAACCAGAAGATTGCGTACTCAGGTTCGGGATCTAAACTGGAGAACTTAGGAAAGCTAAAGGGGTGGGCTACCAACTCCGAGAAAGAAGACTGACAGGTAACTGGGGACCATTTCTGCTCTGAACTCATAGGCTGGCCGCCCTGTCACTGTTTTCTCAGCCAGGTTGGTCTTGTAACACATCCACTGGGTGAGCCTGTCTGGTACACGCTCTCTCTTTTCATTTTTTTCAATTACAGTTTATCTTCAATACTATTTTGTATTAGTTCCAGGTGTACAGCCCAGTGGTTAGATAGTCATACCCTTTACAAAGTGACCTCCAACGACATTTCCAGTCCCCCCTGGCACCAGACACACTTAGTACAGTGTGAGTAACTGCACTCCCTGTGCTGTACATTCTGTGGGTCCCTGAGCCACAATCCAGAAGCTGTTTGTGACACTGGTCCAGCCCAGGCAGAAATCACTCCCTCTCTATCAACACCCACCAGGCAAAATAATCAGATATCAATTACTTGGCTGAGTGAGGACAAAATAATTGGACTGGCCCATGCTGCTGGGGCGATTTCTGTGGCTTTGAGTTGGCATTTATCTAGGCCTGTGGCAGCATGTTCTCTTCCCATGAATAGTTGTTAATTAGAATGGGTTTCTTTTCCTTAATGGATTGACAATTCTTCCTATTACATTTTAAAATAATCTTTAAAAGTTTGGTTTCCTCAGGATAGAAATGGCATAAGCTGCAGGGGATAGCAGTAAAGGGCATCGGGCACTAGGTGTTTCTAATGCAGAATTTTTCTAATGGCGTTTTTATAGTGTTATTACTCTGCAAAGCCTCCAGATGTTCCACAGTGGTGTTTCAAGGGATCTCCCATCTCCCTAGGTGTCAGGCAGGGTGAATTACTTAGCACTGCTTTTAGAAGGCAGAGTTTGACATTGTGCTGCTGTTTTCATATTTTCCACATGCTGTGTAAATGACTAATGGATCACCCTCCTCTTCTTCTAATGCAGGAGAGAGATGACCCAGTGGGTCCCCAGCTTTGCAGAGATTACTTTTACCAGAATGATAAAATGATGTGATGGAAGTCACCTTTGTTTACTTTGGCTTCTTCCTTGATCTCACAAAATGTTGAAGGGCTAGGAAACTACAATGTATCTCCCCATTTTCTCCTCTTCTTTTACCTGTAGGAAATGGAATTTTAATGGGCTTAATATGTACCAGGAAATATTTCAAGGGCTTAACATGTAAGAACTCCTTTTATTCTCACAACTGCCCTACGGGATAGAGGCTCTCACTGTGCCCATTTTACAGATGAGGAAGTTCAGACACAGCTGATTTTTAAGATACATGTCCAAATGCATAGCTGGTAGATGGCAGGGTTGGAATTCAAACCCAGGCTCCCTCACTCTAGTGTTCATGCTTTTTACCATTTCACAGAGTGAAAGTAATGAGTGGGCCCTGAATTTCAGCTGTGTGATGATAGTAGAAATATCAGTGATATAAAGATCCTTGGGGGAAACCATACGTATAGTCTTGATCAGATCAGTTGCCTTTAGAGATTGCTTTAGTTTGTACAACAAACAAACAAACAAACAAAGCTAGACTGCTTTCATTAGTCCTTGAAGTCTGTCCTTTACCTTCAGACCAAGTTTTCTTCCACATGCTTCTGTGGGAAGCTCACCTCTTTGTGATTGTAACCTGCATCTTCCATCAGCTCAAGTTGGAATGCATCCTCTCTGCAGATTCCTGGTCCCAGAGGAAGTGAGCTCATTTATTTGGTTCTCCAAGCTCCCCCTCTGGATATCCTGATCCCCTCTCCCTTCTCCTCTGTCCTCTCTCCTCTTTCCCGATAGGCTGCTGGCCTTCTCCTCTCACTTCAAGTTTCTCCAAACTAAATATCTTATCTCATACAGTCTATTTTTCCTTGATTATCCACTGTTTGCCCCAACAAAAATAGAAAGAAGCCCAAAGTGTAACCACCTAATCCAGGGTTCCTGAGGGTCACATCTTGGGGGTGTGTGACTCAGTTGTCTCTCTACCTTCTGGGTCCCCTTGGTCTAACTGGTGACACTGCCTCTCTCATTTGTGATGGATGCCCATGGGGGTCTATAAAGGGAAAGAAGCTGAGCACAACCAGAGACCAAAAGGGTCATCTCAAAGTGAAAAACTAGGGCATCGTCTCAAGTTCATTACGTCATTGATGCTATTAAAGAACAACCGATGCTTGTCTAAGAGTCACAGGCAGGAACTTGAGTGCAGTTTCTAGAGCAAGACATAGGAAACCTCATTTAATTCAGAAAACAGGGGCAAATGTTCGACAAAATTAGAGAATGTTTAAAGAAATATGTGTCTAACAGGCAACCTAAACTTGTGTGTTATGTGTCGTTGAGTCGGCTCCCACTCCCAGAGACCCTGTAAATGAGTGATGTGCACAGTGTCATTCCCCACTGAAACGGCTGTTTGTTCCCCTCTTTGCAGCTACTGGGTCCTTGATTTCTCCTTTTCCTTCACATCTTGCAGCAGTTCCAATAGATGCGGCTGCTAACATATTCCTTCAACCCTTTCATTTCTTCCATTGCCATTTCTGCCTCTGTAGTCCATGCCACCAGCATCTTCACCTGCTCTCTCCCACCAGCCTCCTTATTCCCTTGCTCCTCCATGTCCATTGTCCACACAACAGCCAGAGCGATCTTTTCAAAGCCTATATAGGATCCTGTGACTACCCTGTTCAATGTCCCCCAAATTCTCCCTACTGCACATGAAATAAAACCCAAACCCCTTACCATAGCTTGGAGGCTCTGCGGTTCTGGACCTGGCCAGCCTTACTTACCTCGTCAAACGCCATGCTCTATCCTGGGCCCCAAACTGCAGCCACACCAGCCTTTGTCTCTTCACTTTTCACCTCTGGGCCCCTGCATGTGCTGTCCCCTGTGCCTGGAGGACTCTTTTCCAGGTATCCACGTGGGTGGCTCTTCTCACCCTTCAGGCCTCAACTCAGATGGTATCTAGAATGTCACAACATTCTGTAGATTAGAACAGCACAGCCCCTCCCAGTGTTGGATGGCGGGCTGTCTCCTGAGCGAGTTCTGAGTGAGTCTATGACTCCACCCATGAATACAGCTGTAGACCATCTAGAGAGAACTTCTCTGACCTCACGTCTAAATTACCTACTTCTGCTCAATCATTTGTTTCCTGGCATTCTCATGACTGGCTTTCTTCATAGCACCTGTGGCCACCTGAAATGATAGGGTTCTTTTGTTTTCTGTCTATCTCATGAAGGTGGTAGCTCCTGGAGCACAGGACACTGGCTGCTTGTACCCAGAACAGTGCCAGGCTGTGACAAAGCATAACATACTTATTGTGAGAAGGTTGTAAACGGCAGCAAAGTACAGAAAGGGCCTGGGAATGGGGAGTGTTGGGTTTTCCTCCTGGCTCCCCATTACCTAGCGGTGTCAACTTTGAAATGCTGCCTTAAGTTTTTCTTTACCTAGGCTGGGATGGTAATAAACATTTGGAGTTTTATAAAGTTCTTCTCAAAGTGGAGAACTGGCCAAAAGTCTTTCAGCTCATTGCTTCTTCCTTCTCTTGTTTCAGGATTAAACTATATTTGATTTGATTACATAAGAAAAAGAGAAGAGACTTTGGTCTGAATGAAAAAGCACAGGGCCCTGCGAATCCAAAGGTCTTTCAAGGTCTAAGTTCTATAATTAGTGGGGGGAAAAAAGGCTTAACTAAGTAGAATAACTCAATGCTGGGCCTCTCATAAGTAGATTCAAGCAGCTATTAGGGCCTGAAATACTTCATGAATCAAGAGAAAATTAGCTTATATTCTTACAGTTTAAAAAGTCACATATATTGTATTCTAATTCTTTGTAAATTGTTCTCTGTGTAAGGCATTTATAGTACCTGCCTACCAATCATAGCGTTTTCTAGATTACAATTGATTTCCCTACGAGACTGGATGTGAGCTCTGAGTTAGTCAGTGACTTCAGTGAGTGTGGCTGAAGAGCACAGTGAGCAAGAGAGGTGTGGAAAGCTGACGTCTGTAGGATGTTATGAGATTCAGGGGCAGATCCAGACTCCAGGTCTCTACCTCCCAGGAACTGTTCTCTTCTCTTTACCATGCTCCTGCTAACCTCACCACTGAGAGAGTTACCTGGGCTTGTGTCTTCTCAGTGGGCTCTTCTGGGGCCCCAGCCATGCTCTTATTCTTGTAGCTGATAAGGCTTTGAGTGTCTACTCTCCCAGATACTGTTCTTTTTCACAGGTTTTTCCTTTGCAGCAAAAACATCAAGGGATCCCAACCTCAATAGCCCATGGTTCTGTAACTCAAAGTGGCTTTGGTTTCCTTTTCTAAATCATAAATCTAATAAGGCCAGGAACTGTGTTCTATAACCTCAAGCCATGATAAACATATAAGAGTCAGTCAATAGATTTTTTTCAATCTGTGAATGAATATATTGAGGGTGAGAGACAAGAAGTCAATCTGCTCAAAGTATTGATGCATTATAATCTTGGAAGAGCTGCAATTCAGATAGGAAACTTGAGATTTCTGTATGAAAGAAAAAACTGGAATTTGTTTTGTTTTTTTTTAAGTTTGTCTCAAAGTTGAGAGCTGGTCAAAGAGTTTTCCAGCTTATTGCCTCTTCCTTGGTTTTAGGATTAAAGTATATTTGATTTGATTATATACAAGAAAGGGGGGAAAGACTTTGGCCTGAGTAACAAACCACAGGGCCATGCTTACTAAAAGTATACACAGAGACATTTTTTTATGCCTAAAATAACGTCAATTTACATCACATACATAAAACATGTCAGTGTGGCCTGTGCCTCCTTCTCCCAGGTCCTTTGCCTGAGGATGCAGAGCGGACAGGCTGGCCTACATTGGCCCTAGACATAGAGAAAATCCAGGTTTCCCAGGAACTGGAGAGCTGCTCTGTCTCTCCTCAACGTCTCCAGCAGCCCAGCTGCTGCACACAGTTTTCTGGTTGCAATTCAGTCACAATTCTGGCTTTGCTTTGTCTTTACAAAGCAGCAACCTCTCCAGGAATCCAAGGATCAAATGGATCAGACACATAAATTTGACTACTGGTGTCTTGTGTAAAACTATGCAAAGAGCCTTTCCAGCCACCCCAGAAACACCTTCACTCCTGGGTCCTGGCCTTGACGTCGTGCACCTCCCTGAGGACTTGAGGGTCTGCTGAGATGGCAGGTTACACCTGGGCCCTTTGATCAGCTGGATAGGGAAATGCAACTTGGGTCCAGAAACAAAGGTTTTCAATCTCAGATCAGGACCTCTGGTCTGGAACATGAGCTAGTAATGGGCCAGTCCTAAAGTATTAATCACTGCATTGATCACTCTGGGAAACTTTAGTATGCTTGTTTAAATACTGGCTGAGCATGAAAAGACATGTATGTGAATCCTGGCTTGGTCCTTGATAACAAACCTCCCTTGAATGGGTAACAGCTGAGGTAGACAGAGTAATGCCTCCAGCACCACCAGCACCACCACCGCCAAGAGTGTACACAACTCAATGAACCCTGTGACTGCGGCTCCTGGAAACTTGGGACTATGCTTCCTCACATGCAAAAAGGGCAACAAACTACTTGAAGAGTCTTTAGATGAGATGATGATCCTGGATGAGCAAGAGTTTCTGTAGGAGGGAGGAGAAGGGGGGTCAGGATCAGAAGAGACATGACCATGAAGCAGGGGTTGGGGCCAGAGATTCTGAGATGCTATGCTGCTGGCTGTGAAAATATATGAAGGACCAATGGGTCCAAAAAATTAATTAATTAAATAAAAATGTAAATAAAAAGGCAGGTAGCCTCCAGAAGCTGGAAAAGGAAAGGGAACGACGTCTCCCCTAGGGCCTCCACAGGAACACAGCCCAGCTGGCCCCTTGATTTCTGCCACCTAAGACCCAGGTCAGATCTCTGACCTCCAGAACTGTAAGAGAGTAAACTCTTAGTGTTTTAAGCCACTGACTTTGTGGTAATTTGTTACAACGCATAGGAGACTAATGCAACATCCGGGGTCAATCTCTTTTCCTAACTTGCACACAAATGACTCTTCGACCGTGGACTGGATAGCGAATGCAGAATGTGAACTCACTGGCTGAGGTGATGTGTCAAGAGGACCGAGAGAAAGAAATGAAGAACTCAGAAAGAGGACCAGAACACAATATATTTCACCATTTTCCTTACAACTTGCTTGTTAACTAAAAAGTAACACTGATTTACTTTTTAAAAGAACTGCTAGGTTATAACTGGAATTGGTATCCAATTTGACCCAAATTTTCTTTTTACCATCAATATCTGAAACACTAGATTGAAGTCCAAGTAATGACCTTCATATTGTACAAGATGCTTATTTCTACTGACTTACTCCATGAGGAACATGAACTAAATACATTACTATTTGCAAACATCCTCATACCATAATAGTCAAAACAAAAGGAGCTTGGGAATCAACATTCTTTGGACTAGAAAATCCAGTGATTCTAAATATTCATTCCCCAAGCTTCTGTTTTAAGCAAAGCTTTGTTTGAACACGATAATGCCTGTAGAAAATCATAGTACGTAGAGGGAATTCTTTCTGCACTAAAAATCATGGGTCTCAGTGCAAATTTCATCACCCCACAGAGGCCTGCTGTGATCAGCCCCCACCCCCAGCATTCTCTACCCCATTGTCCTATTGATTTTCTTCACTAATGATCTGAGATTATAGTATTTATTTGCTTATCAGGTCCTTGCCCATTTCTTCCCACTAGAATGACAGCCCTACAAGGATCTTTAGCTTCTACTCTGCTACCTCTAAGGTACTCAGAATAGTGCCTGGCATGTAGTAGGTGTGCAATAAATAGTCATTGAGTGAATACATTATTAGAAACTTGTCAGAGGTTCCTTAGTAAGGCAGCAGGAACTCAGCTTTGGTTGGATTCCCCTAATAGGCAAGCTGTGTGTGGAACCTCATGGAATCCTCATAACAACCACACTAGGATGAGGACACCATTACTCCTATTTTATATGCCAGGATGGAATGGATAGCATTTCTTCTCTAGTAATTCACAAAATGCACACTAGAAGCCAGAATCGTAGCTTTTTCTCTCCAGTGGTTGGATGAGGATGGAAGGATGCTGAAAGAAAATATGGAAGTGCCAGATTGATTTTTTTAAAGATTTTATTTATTTATTTTCAGAGAGAGAGGCAGGGAGAGATAAAGAGAGGGAGAGAAACATCAGTTAGTTGCCTCTCACAAGTGGGGACCTGGCCTGCAACCCAGGCAGGTGCCCTGACTAGGAATCAAACCGGTGACCCCTTGGTTCATAGACCTGCGCTCAATCCACTGAGCCACACCAGCCAGGGCCCAGATTGATTTTTAACCGAGAGGAACGAGTTGGTTGGTTGAAAACCCAGACTTCTGCAGAGATCCTGCCTCACCTCAGAGCCTCTAGTTTGCCTTAGTTACCTTTTACTCTGCTCAGAGGTCTCCTCCCACTTGGGTTTTATTTCTCTTAAGAAACCATTACCGAGTTCTCTTCCTTTCCAGGAAATTTCCTCTGCACACCCAGACAGAGGAGGGCGTGGCTCCCGGAGGACAAGCTGAGGTGGGAATGTCATGTCTGTGTTATCCCATGCATACAGATGGAGTGAGCGACCCAGTGCGAGGTGTGACGCCTAAGTACAGGAAGGCCCGTCCCCCTACCCACAAACCTCTTCTTGAACAATCTCACAATGCTGATGTTTCCACTGCTAGAATTCAACTATTGGTCAAAGCATGGTGTGTTCAGAAGGCACCTGTTAAAGTAGAGATGGATTTGTTTATTAATTAATTAATCATGAATACTCATTAATGATTTAACATGGATTATTTTGAAAGATTACACACCTGGGAGCAGACTTCTGAGGGAATAAGAACTTGAACAGGTAAGTTTGATCAGGGTAGGTGGGAAGAAAATATTGGGAGGGAAGGAAAGGAAAGAAAGAAACACATATTGAATCATTGGCTAAGATGCTAAGCAACGCACTCAGAGTTCTAAATGAAGACATGACATAGGGTATGATCCTCATTATTGTGAACTTACTGTATGTATATCTGGCATATTTAACTAATCTCACCTTAAAATGAGAGAAAGAGATTGGGAATAAACATATTTCCATACCGTGAATACCGTGGGATCCCTCCACATCCCACTCCAAAAGCAGACGCCCCAGAATGGATGAACGAACAGAAGCATGTGTTCCCTGGTTTGCTGTCCTGCAAGCCTCTCCTAGCACGAGCCGCTCCCTAGGCTCAGAGTGCTTCTAGTGTAAAGGTATTAATTTTTGCCTCATACCCTAGGGCCCCCAACTAGAAGACGACTCCACTCAGTGTTCAACTAAAGAAATATTACTGGCACTGAAGGAAAAAAAACCCAACGTGTGTTGCACTTAGTGGCAAATAATGGTTGTCCTTAAAGTTATTCCTGATTCCTGTCTTTTTCCCGACACCCACATCCAATTCACCAGCTACCTCCATCACCTCCCCTCCAGAGCACGAACTGAATGTGCTGCTACTTCCCGTCTCCACCACCACCCCGAGTGCACGCTGCCAGCATCTCAGGCCCGCACTGCTGGGAAAACTCGAAATGGTCTCCCTGCCGCCCACCTCCCCCACACCGCCCTGCCACCCAGCCTCCCCACAGCTGCCAGAGAGAGCTTGAAAAGAGGACTCAGCTCATGACCTGCCCCTGTGCAGAACCCTCCCAGCTCACAGGGAAAACAAAAAACCCCACGTGGTCTAATTTCCAGCCTCCTCTTTGATCGCTCTCCCTTTGGCCTGCTTTGCTCTGGCTCATTATTTCCTTAGGAGCTTCATCCTAGCTGCTCCCTCTGCCTGGGTGCCCTTTCCATTCATCTTCTCCTGGAGATTCCAAAAGCTCACTCAGATCTCCACAGCAATGCCCTCTCCTTGGAGGAGCCTTTCTGCATCGTTCCCCAGCACTGCCCAGATCTTTGAATAGCAGTTAATGCTCACTGCTCTGTGATGACTCATCCTCCACCAAAGGGTTAAATCCCAAAGGAGCAGGACCTTGCCTATCTTGACCCTCTCTACATCACCAGTGAAGAAAGATGCCTCTCACATACAAGGGGCTCCAAGTGGCGTCTCCTTAAGGAAATGGCAAGAACACACCTAATTATCCTTGTATTTTTGTTTACTGACTCGTTTCAGAACCTGACCCTTGGAAAAAATATGAGTCCACAAAAGAAGTCTATATTTTATAAATGAGGCCTACAGACGAAGTAATTTGCTCAAGACCTCATAGCTCTAAGTGGTGAGTTGGGTTTTAAACCCACACCTGTCCGATCCTAACTCTCAGGCTCTTGCTTTTCTGCCACAGGAACTTCTTAGGGGTTGGGAACCCCGAACAGGGTAGAGCCAACCTGGGAAGCACTGGGTGAGGAGCCGGGAGGGCAAGGCTGCTGGGAGGAGGTGCAGTTGGTCTTCATGGTGGCAATGAGCTGAGAGCCACCGTAGTGAGGAGCCACTCGTTAGCTGAGCGGCCTCGCAGGAAACTTCAGTCCTCTGTTTTCACTTCTTCCCCTGCAAAATGAAGGCGGTAACATCTACCTCCCAGGATGGGCCTAAGGATTTCATGAGATACTAAACTTATTATGTTTAACAAGGTGCCTGGCACACAGTAAGCCCTTAATAAATAGTACTGTTATCATCTGGACAAACTTGGCCCATTCATAGTTTCCTTCAAAGTCACACCAGAGGTAGGTCAAAGGGTCTCCCAGAATGACCAATGACTTCTCCTTCAGCCACAGCTTCCCCCAGGCAGGACTAAGAGTATATGCTTCTTTTGGTAGACACGGGGGAAGGGCCTGGAAAACATCCACACATCGCTGGAGAGAAATGAGAACTGCTCTTTCTTTTTAAGAATCACCACCCAGCCCTTGGTGCACACACAGCAGTAACTCTGGTTTGACGTTCACCACCATCTCCCTCCAGTCCTACCATCTTTCAACTAACTGTGCTCATTGTTAACTCAGCCAAACCCTGGATATGCCAGAAAAAGGATCAGTTTTGTGTGCTCAGCATGATTACATACAGTGTGGATCAGAGTGCAGATTCAGCAGGGCTGCAGCTGGAATCTGAGCCACTATGCTACGGAACGTGAACACGGTCCCAGGGGCAGGGCCGTGTCCAGGGGCAGGGCCGTGTATGCCTTCCCCGAACAGGGCTGGCGTTCTTCCCTAGACAGGGGTCTTCCGTGTTCCAAGCTCTTTTTATGTGTGTTCTCTCTACTCCTTCTCTCACTGTTCTTCTAGGTCTTAAAGTCCCTACAGCATCTCCAAAAATTTCTCATATACAGTGAAGAGATTTTGGTGGGAAACAGCCGGGTTTGGGTTTTTGTTTTTGTTTTTGTTTTGTTTTTTTAGCAAACCACATTCCAACATACTTTCATGATCTTTAAGAAAGTAAATTTTCCACTTCAGAGAATGGACAGGAGCTATTCTCAGCTATAGACAGGTGTAGTTCAGAGGGCAAGTGGGATACCTCAGAGCGGGAGGGTCAGTCTTGGCAAGTCCCCATTTGGAAATGACACACAGGAAAATGTTTGCCCCTAACATGTCCATTTGAATCTACTTTAAATGACCGATGACAAATGAATCTTTGGTGTGGTTGCCAAGGGCCAAGATCTGTCAGCAGAAGATGCTCTATTACCACAGAATGGGGGAGAGATCATTGGAGTCATACTTAAGATAAGGGTGTCAAGACAGGCAAACTTAAAAGTCATTGGGCTAGTCAAGAGGCGCAGGCCAGCAATGTGACTGTCACCAAGTCCCTTCACTTTTGTGAGCCACAGCTTTCCAGTCTATAAAAGGAAGAAATTGGGTAATTTCTTCAGTCCTTTCCCACTTTCGGGATTTTCTAGTATTTTGAGTTTTAGGAGAAAGTTCTTGACAGAAATATTCTTTTGAGAATAATTGGTAAGTGCCCCAGCTTGAGCACAGGTGTAATTTGTTCATGGTCCGAGTTAGATTTACATTTGTACCTTTGACAAACTAAGTATTGGCTTTTCAGATGTTTTAAATTACCATGAAACGGGTGTATTGACATGGTTCTCGGAGCAATCTTAGAGCACGGGGAACGGTTAACGATCCTGGCAATCTTGCAGCAGGTTATTCATTCTTTGGTATTTGTTTGACATTTATTTTTCTCTTTCAGTCCTATTGATTTAAATATCATTAGCCCAAAAATGCATCAAAGGGTAATTGCATTGACTATTTTGGCTCCACTCAGCTATTACTTTGCAATTCATCTTCTACGACAAAACATCCCTGGCGAACAGGTCAGGAAGGCTGCGCTGGAACTGTAGTCACGCCTTCCAAGCAAGTGTGCAGTCTATTTTAAATGTAACGGAAGCAAATCCCAGAACAGGAGAAAACAATTGCTAAATGGCAAATGGCTGATTTGGGATCGTCGGTTCGAGAGACTGTGTGTTAGGAGAGGAATGAGTGAAGCTTTTGAATTGTATTGTATTAAAAAGGAAAAAGGTGTAATAAATCAATGGTATGCTTTCCCTCGAAAAATCCCCCTGATTAATTGTAGGCTGCACAACATGGGCTAATTGAAGATTCACGTCACCCAGAAGTTTCTAAGAACCCACCAGAGAAGGGAGAGAGACTCTGGGGCTGCAGGGCTATCTCAAAACAGAGTATCTTTTCTCCTTATGGGGTCAGAGCTTGGGGGGAAGAAAAAAAGAATAAGAAAGCCTCTGTCATCTAGAAATGTGCACACTTTTGGCAAACTGATTTTTCGAAGTCTACTTTTTCTAATTGAGATTTTAAATCTAGGAGAGACTGGGTTTGTGTTGAAGGAATCCCCACTCTCATCTTACCCTCCTTCAACGTCTGTCGGAATATGAGTGTGCGTTTCGTTGCAGGTGAAGAGAAGTCCTAACTCGTGCGCCGAGCCCTCCACTGAGGCAGTTTTCTCCACAGCCCGTCTGCTGAGCGTGTGGCGTGGACTTTGCTTTCGTAAGTGACCAACCAGTGCCCTGCCCTGTCCTTTGGAAATAAAAAGAGTCTGTCACCATGTGGCAGAAACAGACCTCCAGGAATACAAACCAGGGAGCAAAAGCGCAAACAAACAAGTGGGACCACATCAAACTAGAATGCTTTTATACAGCAAAGGAAACCATCAACAAAATGAAAACGCAGCCTATGTAATGGAGGAAAAGTTTTGCAAACCATCTATCTCCTAAGGGGTCAATATTTATAGATAAGGGACTCATACACCTCAATAGAAAAGAACCAAACACCTGATGAAAAAATGGGCAGAGAAACTGAAATAGATGCTTTTTCCAAAGACACACAAAACAGCCAACAGGTACATGAAAAGATACTCAACATCAGTAATCATCAGGGAAATGAAAATCATCATAACTACACTGGGATCTTACCTCACACCTGTCAGGATGGCTATTCTCAAAAATATAAGAAATAACAGGTGTTGGTGGGGATGTGGAGACAAGGGAACCCATGTGCACTGCTGTGGTCATGTACATCGGTACAGCCACTATGGAAAACAGTATGGAGATGCCTCAAAAAATCCAACATAGGACTACATACAATCTAGCAATCCTACTTCTGGATATTTGTCCGAAGGAAACAAAAACCCTCTCTCAAAAAGGTAGCTGCATGTTACTGCAGCATTAGTTACAATAGTCAAGACATGGAAACAGTCTAAGAGTCCACTGACAGATGAATGGATGGAGATTATGTGATGTATATAATGGAGTATTATTCAGCCATAAAAAGAAGAAAATCTGACTTTTGTGACAACATGGATGGAACTTAATGGTGTTATGCTAAGTGAAATAAGTCAGTCAGAGAAAGACAAATACTGTAGAATGTCACTTATGAGTGGAATCTCTTTCAAAGGTGCACTGATACATATAGAGAGGTGGTGAGGTTTGCTCGAGATGTGGGGTGGTGTGCCAGAGGAATGGGTGAAGGGGGTCAAAAGGCACAAACTTCCAATTAGAAGATAAATGGATTCTGACAATGTAATGTGCAGCATGGTGACTACAGTTAACAATACTGTATTGTGTATGTGAGAGTTACTGGGAGAGTAGGTCTGTGTGTGGTGATGGATATTAACTAGACCTATTGTGGTGATCATTTTGTGGTATACACATATATCAAATCATTATGTCATACACCTAAAAGGGATGCAATGTTACATGTCAGTTATGTCTCAATAAAATTGCATTTTGAGAAAAAGAATAAAAACTCATATTCCTGCAGAGATCCCATTTTGTGAGGAGTTTGTGCACTTTTACTGCCCACTCTCCCCCACCCCCACACGCTTCTCAATCTTTCTTCTCTCCTGCCTCCAGAATTTCCTCACTGTCCATAGGTCACTCTTTTCTCAGCCAAGTCTCCAGATTTGCTTATCTCCAACCCCCGGTTTGCAACACTATCTCAAGAATTGTTGGATGATTCTCCCAGGCATCCTAATTCATTCAAATTAAAGTTTAAAAAGTGTATTTTCTCTCTTAAAAATTGAGGGCAGACACTGGTCTCCAGTTCCACATGTAAGGAACTTAGAAGTTGCCATGCCATCCTAACAACTAAAAAGCTGAACGGACTGAAAAATCAGCAACTCTTACTGGGTTTGTTAGAGAAGAGAGGACAAAGAGCAAACGCTGTCCCCACGACTGGAGAGACAGGAGAATACAGGGAGTCATCGCTTATGTGACATATGTAAAAAATCATGCATGCATAAAATAAGGTTGACATTAACAGACACTTCTGCTGTGCCCCTGGAAGCAGGACTTTCTGTGCTTAAGAACATTCACTGTGCTGATATATTAAACGAAGCACTACCCAGTTCTTGGAGGAGTAGTCCAAGGGTCTTAACCTTGTGTGTGCCCTTGGCCATGTTGGCAGGTGATACAGCTCCTTGGGATTACCAGCCCCAGGTCAGCCCAGTTTGCCAGAGCAGAAACAACTTCTCCCTAACAGATGGAAGAACAGTCCCACTTGGGGCAAGTTACCAATGAGGTTGTTAGTAAGCAATTTTATTATTAGCTCCTGCCAGAAATTATAGTCAGGATACCTCTTTATATACAAGATGAATTGACAGTGGGAATCTTGCCAGTCATGAGGTTAGGTTTCCAGCTAGTCTGGAGTTGCCTCAGAGAGTCTCGATCTGATTGGTTAGACAGGTTCCTTGGCCTAGCCAATCAGAATATTAGAGAGGCCAGTCGTAATTTTGTCTAAGTTGGCTGCGAGGATGTCTTCTGGCAATGAATATCAAAATGAAACTTGAATGTACTGCTGTAACCTCTTGCCTTCTCCAACAGCCAAAACTACCCTCTTGCTTACTTTCCTTTCTCGAAAGACCTGAGGTAATAGCCTCAAAGCCATTGTAGAAAAAAGACAGCATTAAGACTGTTGTCCTTTCAGCCCTGGCTGGTGTGGTTCAGTGGGTTGAGAGTCGGCAGGAATGCCCAAAGGTCACTGATTCAATCCATGGTCAGGGCGCAGGCCTGGGTCGTGGGCCAGGTCCCCAGGTGGGGGTGTGGGAGAGGCAACCTGTCAATGGATTTTTCACACATTGAGATTGCTCTCCCTCTCTTCCTCCATCCCTTCCCCTCTGTCTAAAAATAAGTAAATAAAATCTTCATAAAAAAATTTAAAAAAAAAAGATTTTTGTCCTTTTGGAAAAACTGCACAAGATTAGCTCTCACGCCTGTGGGCACCCTCCTGACTCCAGGCAGGCCCCGCGAGCAGCCAGGCCTCTCGGCCCCTCAGATACTTCGGAGCCTTGCGGGTGGCCTTCCCCCAACTTTTCGTTTCTTTGTTTCTCCTCTTCTGGAGCCACGGAGCTGAATTTTAAAAGCCATTTTTTGCTAAGACTTTTTTTTTTTTTACATCTTGTGTGTGTGACACTGCCAGGCTGGCATTGACTTACCAAATAAAAGGACATTAAAAATCCACAAAGCCAGATCAATCTTTAATGAAAAACCAACAAACATTAAAAAGCTGCCACTAAGCAGCGAGGGGTTGAAGGCGACTCCCGCTAATTGGCACCTATCGCGCTTGCACGGGCTGCCAAGCGGCAGAGAGCTGGCTCCCAACCAGACCCGCCAAGGGAGGCCAGGCCTCCGCAGGGCTTGTGATGCTCTGTGGCTAATTAGGGTGATGCAGAGCACCCCCTATCCAAACAGAGTTTCTTCTAGACATAGACGCTCTCTGAAACACGAGGATGGTTAAATGCTCCGGAAAACTCTAGCTGCCATTTTGTAACTTGCATTGATCCGTGGTGAGGAAATGACTAAGTAGTCTCTGTTGCCACTAAATGGAGCAATCACAACTCCCTAATGATATGGAGACTGAAAGAATGGAGAGATGTGTGGAGTAAGAAATAGGCTTTATATTGGTAGAGCAGTATAAAACGATTTATGAACTCTGAGCCTTTGAAAAGATAGAAATAAAATGATTTTCTTGGTAAACATTCAATTCTCAGGGTTTTTCCAATCAACTGACTTTGAGAGCGCTCTTGCTCATCCTGGCTACACAGGAGAATCCCCCTGGGGTGGGGGGCTGGCGCCCAGCACAAACCATCTCTCAGAAACTCTGGAGTGGAGCCCAGTCATTAGTGACCCCCCTCCGCATTTCTCCAGCTGATTGTAACCTAAGGCTGGGCTTGAGAACTGCTCTTCCCCAGGAAGCAAGTTTGTGGTTTAAAATAGCAATTTTTAAAAATGTAGACTGGAAAAAAAAAGGGTTAGGACTTTGAAAAACCAGAGGGTTACAATTCCTATTTAGCCTCATGGCTTTAGATATAACATTTCATGGGTACATGGTACATCACAATTAATGTTTTTCTCAAAGATGTTGAGAATAATGAGTAGCATGCAGTGTTAGTCTGCATGGGCTGTTATAACATAGTACCGCAGACTGAGTGACCTACACAACAGAAATGGTTTTTTCACAGTTCTGCAGGCTAAGAGGTCCAAGATCAAGGTGTCAGAAGGATTCTTGATTTTTTAAGTATATCTTATTGATTATGCTATTACAGTTTTCCCATTTTTCCCCCTCTATACCCCCTCTGCCCTGCATCCCCCAACCCTCCAGCTTTCCCTCCCTTTACTTCATGCCCACGGGTTGTACATATAAGTTCTTTGACTTCTGCATTTCCTATACCATTTTTTATCTCTCCCCATCTATTTTATGCCTACCAATCATGCTTCTTATTCCCTGCCCATTCTTCCCCTCTCTCCCTCCCCACTAAAAATCCTCCATGTGATCTCCATTTCTCTGATTCTGTTCCTGTTCTAGTTGTTTGCTTAGTTTTTGTTTTTGGTGTTTTTTTTTTTTTTTCCTTTTTAGGTTCAGTTGTTGATTTTGGGGCCTCTGTCCTTGGGCTGTAGATGGTGTTACTCTTCCCACGCTTTCACGGAGTCATCTCCTCTCCGGACATCCTGAGTCCTAATCTCTTCTCATGTAGGCACCAGTCCTGTTGAACCAAGGTTCACTTCATGACCTCATGTCACTTTTATTGCTACTTTTAAGGCCCTATCTCCAAATACAGTCACTTTCTGAGGTACTGGGGATTAGGATTTCAACACAGAAATTGGAGGGCGGGGTGTGCAATTCAGCTCAAAACAAGCAGTTTGAAGTAATGGTGGATTTTATTTTATTTTTGGGTAGGTTTGTTTTTTTTTTTTTTGGTGATTGAGGAAAGGTGAGAAATTCCTTGTAAAAACAAGTTTATTTTCTAGAAAAGACGTTGAGAAAAAAAAACAAAACAAAAGTTGCTTGGGCATGTGTAATATAAATATCTTGAACCATGGCCCATCGTGATGGGAAGATTGTGCCAAAGGAAGGAAGTCTCCGGACCACTGAAATCCCAGGGGTGGGGTATTCCAGGAGATGCCTTGTAAAGATGTAACAGATCACCTACTCATTTGAATTCTTCAATTGCCTCCATTGTTCAGAATGCCCCAGACAGCACAGGGTACTGGGAGAGCATGGTGTAATTGACTCCCTCTTCCCAAGAGGTCTCTCCTTTCTTGGCTCTCCAAATGCTTATAAAATTTATATTAGTATTAAAGGTAAAGCAATATGTACAATGCATGAAGCCTTGGTGCTCTTGAATTCCAGGTATCTGTTCAGTTAAAATACTAAAACAAATTTTTTACCTTAATAATTTACTCCCTAAATTTACAGTTCCTGAGAAAGACCCCTCCATCAGTGGGTTTGACTGTAGGCACTAAGTTCACCTTTTGTAAAGTTTAATATTTTCAGGAAGATGAGGGAGAATGCAGAATCAAAACAGAGGTACACGCTATGTGTGTGGGTGTGGGTGTTGCACAGATAAGGGGACATAGAAGCAGGAAAAGCAAAATGCAGGCCAATGGCACTGACGCAGAGGATGCCATCTACCGGGCTTGTGGATTTAGAAGACCTGCTGTCCACATGGGAGATTCTGATTCTTAGTTGCTATTTGAATAAATCCCCCCATCCCTGTGACTTCACTTGCAACAAAAGCAAAGATAGTCACAATCCTATGCAAGTTCTAGGCTTCAAATCCATAATTGTGCCATTCTGTCAGCAAATTGTTCCTGAGAAACTAACATGTGCACAGCCACGTCCAGAGAGCCATGACCAAGACAAGAAGGTGCAAGATATACCCCTTAATCTCAATGAATTTAGAGTCTAGTTGAGTGGACAATACATTCACAAGTTCAAAGACAAACTACACTGTGAAACTTATGGAGCGATGCAAAGGCTCTCCTAGGATGATGGTATATAAATGACTGTGTAGCGTCCTTAAGGAAAAATTGAATCCGTTCAGAACTAAAGGTTGCAGTAAGAGATGTGAACTCAGAGCCATCCCGGTAGGCTGGACTCACAGGTCAAGGAAAGTGGAGAAGAGAAACTTTGAGAATGGAAGGGCGAAGATAAAATGGACTAGCCATTTTTTGTTTGTCTGTTTTTCCCTGGTTTGCTTTAGATTGCACTTATCAGATTTGGGATTCAACTGAACACATTTATAATAAAATGCAACTCAAGTTTCAGTCAATCTCTCCATTTCTAACAGGTCTTTCTTTCAGTCCTATCCCCACTCTGAACAAGCAGTCAAACAAACATATGACTTAATGACCAGCTCACACTATGATCCCTGTCAGGGGGAAACTAGATCCCAGCTAGGGGCACAGTCATTTAAAAGGGTCTAGTTTGGTCCTCAATATAAACTGGTCATTACAGAACATGTGAGACCTGACCCTCCTTCGGGAACCTGCCCAGTGTGGCTAAAATTGGCCTCCTGAATTAGACATTGCGAAGGACAGAAAACACTACATGGGCTGAGGGACTTTCAAAAGTCTTTTCTTTCTCTAAAAGGACACTAAGCCAAAATCAGCAACCAGAGTAGACTCAAGTTTATTAAAGCTATCTAGATTCTACCTCAGGAATGTGGAGGAATGAGGGTCTTTCTTAAGCAGTATCTTTTTATCCAATGCGCTTTAAAAAAAAAAAAGCAGCTGTTATGTTTGGGTCGCCATCCCTTTTCTGCTACTTTCAAAATTCTGTTACTTTAAAATAAAAGCGGACTATATGGAAATCCATAGGAGATAACTGCTTTAAACAGCAGAAGATTTTTCTCACTCCTGTATCCCGGGCTTCTTTCTACACAGGGGATGGTGCTGACCTGCTCTTTGGACCTTGGAATGAGTGACACATGGGGGGCATGATCAGCCTGCCCTTTGTCACTGGAGAGCAGACTGTCCCTTCATTCAGCTGGCAAGGCCACAAGCCATTGTGCAACCTGTCCTCACCCACACAGATCCCAGTCTATTGCTACGCTGTCTTTTCCTTTTATTAGCAGGGAAAATATATTCTACTAAATGGTAAGGCCACTATCGTAAGGAAGCTGAAACAATTGCATGGGTTTTGGCTAATGGCTAACGAGGTTTCCTTGTTCCTAGCTCTACTGGGTGGCCAGCAGAGGTGAATTATAGATAAACTTGGAAAATGAATGAGAACTATCCTTTCCCTTTGTCTTCCTTCCCTTTTTACTTCACCTCTTGGATTCACATAGTTAGGAGTAGCATCTAGGACCATAATTTCTCCCTTCTAGAACCTCCCTCCACCTTCACCTAACTCTTATACCTCCCTGGCAATAAAACCATGATGTAAAAACCTGCATTATGCCACTTTCTTCTTTTTTTCTTTAATCTTTACCTAAGGATATGTTCATTGATTTTTTAGAGAGAGGAAGTGGGGGATGGGGGAAAGATACATCAATG
Source organism: Macrotus californicus (assembly GCA_007922815.1). Lineage (NCBI taxonomy): Eukaryota > Metazoa > Chordata > Mammalia > Chiroptera > Phyllostomidae > Macrotus > Macrotus californicus. Next base: position 6,379 of record VMDR010002008.1, on the reverse strand, counting down.
TGAGAGAGAAATATTGAACGGTTGCCTCCCATCCATACTCCTACTGGGATCAAACCAGCAACCTCGGTAAGTGCCCTGACTGGGAATCGAACCCACAACATTTGTGTGCATGGAATGATGCTCCAACCAGCTGAGCCACCTGGCCAGGGCACATACCACTTTCTTGATGGCATACTCCCTCTGGCTTTCCAATCAGGCAGGTTAGGGATAGTGAACACAGACGATTCCAGGAACCAGATAGACAACTCCCACATGTGGATTTGGTGGCATCTGTGCATGTGCCTAGGGATCCTGGACAGAATGATCACAGGCCTGGGGTGATAGGGGAACTGCTACCCCACTCCAGGCCTTTATTGCCCTGTGAGAATATGGCCTCGGAGTTATCTTAGCCGTTTTCAAGGGAAGCTCAAACTTTGGAACTTAACATGGAATATTCTGATTTTTCAAGGTTGGCTTAATTTTTTAAAACATTGTAAAAGCCAAACAAAATACTCCTGAAGGCCATGCTCAGCCTCCTGGCTGCTAGTGTAAAACCTCTGCCACACTTGCAGCTCTTGTCTTGAAGGGGACTAATACCTCCTGTTTGTGTGGGAATTAACGGTTAATGGAAACGTGGAATGTTTAGTATGAATGTCTACCTAGTTGCCTTCACACTTTAGAAATTCAGCTCAGCAGTGTGGATGCTGGGGTTAGCTACCTTAGCTCTAGCTTGATTTTGCATTCTGTGTGTGTGTGTGTGTGTGTGTGTGTGTGTGTGTGTGTGTGTGTGTGAGAATCAGTATGCTCACCCCACAGCGGGCACACAAATGCTGGATGTCTGACGCTCTGCCTGGGTGGAGAAGAGGAGGTAGGACAGGACACCAACTGTCCACTTCCTCTGTCCTCTCTCTGGGTTTGGACCTTCCTGATTGGGCGAATTTGGGAGAAAGCTAGAGCTGAGCCACACAAACAAACTCTCTTTCAACCCAAACATCAGCAGGGATAAAATATTGCATAGAGATTGTAAAAATTTGCTGTTCACTTTGAGTGTCCTCTCCCTGCCTTGTTAGAGACTGTCTCTTATCTCCTGCCCCCTTTCAAGCTCCCTACATCTGCACTACGTACTCACATGCTGCTCTCTAGCTGCCCAGTGCTCCCTGGCCCTCAGACCTCCATTCACGTACCAACCCACTGGGCCTTCTACCAAAACTTCCACTGCCTCCTGCCCAACCCACGTTTGCTCTAAATATCCAGTTACAATAGAGGGAAGCTAGAGGCCACTTCAACTTCTAGAGCAATACTGTCTCATGTAAATGTTGTGTGAGCCAAATGAAATTTTAAATTTCCTGCCAGCCACATTTTAACAAGTAAAAAAGAAGCAAGCACAAAATTTTAGTAATATATTTTAGTTAATCCAATATACCCACAATGTCATCACTTCAACGTGTAATTGATATTTTAAAATGTCATTATTGAGCTATCTTTACATTTTGGGTACTCAGACTTTGAAATATGTGTATTTTGCACACATTATTGCACTCAAATTGAAGGCGTCTCACTTTGAACGAGCCACATTTTGAACGTTCAGAAGCCATAGGAGGCTAATGACTACTGCTTAGAGAGCACAGCTCTGGAATTTGAAGAAAGAAATTTCTGAAACACAGTGATCAAATTTCCACCTTCGCGTCTCTGTTAATGAGACAATTCAATTGCTTAAAATATCCTATACTGACATAGTCGAATAAAAATCCAAAATATTTTTGACAAATTAAATTGGTTCATTAATTCTTACAAAACAAATGTCAATTAGGCTGAATGTAAAATTCTATATTCAGGCTGATAAAAATCAAACATATCAATATAGAATGAGGGAGACTGGCTTGGCAATTCTTTTAAAAAAAAAATCTGTTTCTAAGAGCTATTGTGCAACAGGATTTTTTAAATTGATACATTCATTGGTCAAATCTCAAACTGGGTTGGCGAGTGCATCTGTCCAGGGCTCAAAACAGTAAGATGCTCAAAATCATAGGATGTGTAAGAAGACAGAGAAAATGTCCTATACCACAACTCTTGGTTGAACGTCATACTCTCTGATAAGCTCTTTGGCATTCGAGCTGAGCTCTTTGAGGACGTTTGAGTTATAATTGAGGGTCACCACTCACTGGCCTTCAGGGAGGTGTTTCTGTTTCTGTTTCAGGAGAACGCTGGCTAACACGCACACTTACATTGTCTCCCGTGTAGACTACTTTATGGAAGCTATACGGAGGTAAGTTTTAATTAAACATTAGAGAGGACTTTCTCAAAGTTAGAATTCTATTCATTGAGAAGTTGTCTCTGTCCTTTGGGTAGTGAGACAATGAGCTCCCTTAACTCCAGATTATCGATGGAGGGAGGCTGAATTTGTCAGGGCTGTAGAGATTCTCACTTTTTTTTTTTAATAGTTAAACCCTAAAACTTTAAGATCTCCTTCCCAACCTTAATATTCTAAATCATAAAAATTCAAATGGTTAAGATTTACATTTTAAAAGAAGCGTTCTTTTTAAAAAAAGTTGGCATAGTAGATAAAGTAGACATAGATCACATGGAGAAATTTCAGGTTTTTCAGGTACCTTGCCAAATAATCAACGCAACTCCTGTTTAGTTGTCCTCAAACCCAAGCAGGTCGAGGGGGAAAACATGCCTGGAGTCAGCATGTCAGCTCTGAAAGAGTGCTATTGCTTCATCAGCACCCCACCCCCAGCCCTGTCAACGCAGGTACAGATTCCTCTCAAAGAAGCAGAGTTAGATTTCGGGGAAGTGTGAGGGGACAGCTCAGGAAAACCTGACTAAGAAGGAGGGTAGAGAATTTTTCAGGCAATGCAAACTTAATGGTTGGTGAGTTCTTTTATCTGTAGAAAAAAAACATTTAAACTAATTTTGTCAGAAGGAATAATAGTTGCTGTTTGTTTAGCCAATGACTCCTTCTCTAAGAATGCGTATCATTGTGGCTTGAAAAATCAAAATTCAGATTACCTTTGTTAAAAGGTATAAAGAGGCCTATTAAAAAATTTAGTTAGGAGTTCAAGGTTTTTAAGAGTACTCATCAATTCAAATCAGGCAGAGCCAAACAAGAAGTGGTCAGGAGTGCTCCATTGATAGGAGCTACGGGAAAGCAAAATTATTTGATTGATTGTAACTTAAGCATTTGCATTATTTGGAAAAGTCTAGCGGGCTGTTTTTTTTTGTGATTGGATGTCCTTAGGTTTCAATTTCTTAACCTCGAGGCACTGACAGGCTTAGGTTTCGGTCTGCCTCTGGTAGGCTGCTAAGGCATTAGGGCCAACTTAGTCTAAGGGACTCTTTGTGTAATGAAGTTAACACTTTCTACCTTTGTAGCCAAGATTATTAGACTCACAAGCTGCTTCAGGTCATCACCCAACTTTAATCAGCTCCATTTCGGAGTAAGAAGTAGTGACATTGTTCTTCAGGGGACAAGCAGAGAATGGTGTTGCTATCATGTGCTTCTAGCACAGCAAGTACACATTAATACACACTTGAGATGTCAGCTTAGAAGAATGACTTATTGATGAAACAAAAGACCTGTATTTCTAACCCCAGTGGTCACTTCTCAGACCTCATCTTACCCAACCTCTCAGCAGTGATTCACCTAGTTCACTACTCCCTATTTCTTGAGTTATTTTGTTCTCTAGGCTTCCTTAAGACCAGCTACTCAGTGCTTATCCCTGTGAGAGGGTTATTCCTCCACCCTAGTTACAAGTTTGACCATAGAAAGTAGGTGGACAGACAGATGGAACATCCCTCTTTGTGTTTAATGCATGGATTCAGGAATTTCTCACATCACCTCCTTCATTCACAGCTGAAATCTGAAATGAATTTTTAGAATGTCTTGGTTTTATCCTGGGATATTGATTTTCACTAAGTTGCAAATTTTGTTGGGTGATGAAACCCTTAAGGACATTTAAAAAGAAGAAGGGAATTAACATTTATTGGATACCTAATATGTGACAAGCCCTGGCTTGGAAACTTTACACATATTATCTTATTTCATCATCACAATCCTATCATTATCCCCACTTTACAGATGGGAAAAGTTCAAGAGGTCAGATAAATTTACCTCTTATAGGTGGTCAAAAAGATGGTAATTGGAGTAAAACTGAGTCTGTATGTGTCCTAGGCCATAGTTCTTTCTACTCTGCTATGTTGGCTCCCTACTTTATCATAGATGTTTCGGTTAGAATAAAGATTGTAATGGGGACAAGAGGGCAGGAGGTAGGCAGATGTCTTCACGGATGAACCTTATGGACTCAGGATGGGGAAGGAAGCTGGTCATATTGATTTAGAATTCTAGAAGATTAGAACAGGAAAGAACCTAAAATATCATGTGGCCCAACCAGTTGAACTCTACATATAATGAAATTAAGTCTCTGAGAAGGAAAGTAACCTTTCCAATGTGGAAGGATAAGTATTTGGGTATTTTGCTTGTAAGATTTTGCTAAACTATACTATGATTACAAACAACCCTTGCCTCAAAACACAGTGGTTTACAATAACAAAGATTTATTTCTTACTCTTGTTACATGTCAGCTGTGGGTTGGCTCCAGACTAGTAGGCTGCAGGCTGGCTGTGGGTTTGTTCCACATGCCTCTTCACTTCAGCCACTCACTATTCCTTCAAATAGATATTTATTTTATTCCCTACATGCTAAGCACTGTTCTGGGAACTGGAGATATAACGGTGAGCAAAACAAAGTCCCAGTTCTCATGGATCTTAAAGTCTTATGGCAGAAAACAGACCATAAACAGTCAAAGGTAAATGTCTGACATACAGCAGAAGCACAATTCAGCAGGATGAGGGGCCTAAGGAGGAACAGAGGGGCAGGGAGTGGAAAAAAGACTGCTGTAATTTACGGGATGGTCAAGGAGCATCTCACTAATACGGGGATATTTGAGCAGAGTCCAGCAGAAAGAAATGGATAAGACGTGCATTAATCTGGGAGAAGAATGTTCTAATGAGAGGAAAAAGCAAGTGCAAAGATCCTGGGGTGAGAGCGTGCATACACAGCATGTTCAAAGAACAGCAAGGGGGCCTGTTTGAGTAGAGAGAGTAAGGGTGACACTGGTGGGTGATGAAGGCTAACAGGTATCAGGGGTGCACAGATCATGTAAGGCTTTATAGGTAGGGTGACCATATATCTCATCTGTTTATGCCTGTTGTTCTCAGATAATTTGTAATAACTCTCCCTTTGGCTCTCAAACTGTCCTTGTTTATACAACAAATTACTATATGATCACTCTGTATATGGGCCATTATATGGGTGTTGCCTTTGCTCTGAGCAAAGGGAGAAGCCATCGGAGGATTTAGAAGAAAGAAGCAACATGCTATGACTTTCATTTAAAAGGAAGGGGACATTGGTGAGAGCAGGGAGACTAGTTGGAGGTCCCTGCAATACCCTAGGCAAGAAATACCGATGGCTTGGGCTGTGACAGAAGGAGTGAAGAGGCAGTGGAACTCTGTGTATGTTTTGAAGGTAGACTCTACAGGATGTACTTATTGATGGTGCTGGAGAGTGAGAGAAAGAGCAGGGCTGTGATAACTCCAGAGGAAGGTATTTGAGACCCCGAATTCATTCTGCTTGGTTTCCATAGAACTCTCACACATTATGGACCCTCCTTGCTTGAAGTTTAGGTCTTGGCACATTCACTGGTGTTGTGAAGAAAACACTGAGCACCAAAAACAGACAATCTAGTAAATAGATATTATGGTCTTGGAGCCCAAAGATCTGCTGAATGAAGAGTGAAATGTTATTGGCATCTTTCTGGAGTCCCAAATCATAACTGACACTGGATCTATAGATCAGTTCAGGGCTGTTTATAGCTGCTGCCAATTCACATAGGTGATGTGGTACCAAGGACAGGTGCTTCATCAGCTTTCTGACTCCATAAAGAACCACTCTTAAACTTTGGGGGAAAATGGTCCTTGCTGAGCCTGGTTAACCCCCTTTCTGCTGCACACCTAAATACACAGCCTTTTTCCAGCAAAAGAAGATACACAAAGATACACAGAGTAGATGATTCCCTCTTTGTGCCAGGGCCTCAGTGATGATGAGTTTGCCTTGTCATTTAGGGTTGAGGAAGGATCACTGAAGACTGATAACATTGTCAATTGGCTAGGTGTGACAACAGTCTTGTCTAAATCCCATAAATATAAAGTTGCTGAATATTCAGCATTGAAGAATTTGAAAACTTGTTTAATATGGAACTTTGATGCCATGTTAATGCTATTTTCTATTTCCTGAAGAACCTGATGGTGCTATTATTTGCTTTTCAGTTTAGTGAGAAATGCAGTAAACATTGTCTTATCAGAGTAGACTATCATTGACCTCTGCTAGTTCTCTCTCCAT